>OZ016502.1:2125638-2360638 GCA_963966595.1 Physocephala rufipes
CTTTTGCCAAAACTTTATATTCCGGCATTTCTTCAAATTTGGGCGTTTCGTTGAAGGCGTGCCACGACATGGGCAATTTCTGTTCCAAATCCATTACTCCCACATTGGGATCGTAAACGAACTTTGTTTTAGCTTCGCGATACATATCCGATGTTTCCAAAGCATTTAAGGCATAATGACGTAATTTGTTGCGGATTAAAGCGTAAAATTGATGCAAGCGTAATTCCATTTGTAATTCGTCAGCGAACCAATGCATCTTCTCCTTTAGTTCTTCACATTTTTCCAAAATCAGTTTAATCTGTTCGATTTTTTGCAACTTTTTTATTTCATCCCAAATTTCAGTTAAAATATCATTTAATTCCGTGGCGAAAGGAACCACCTTGAAATACTTTTCCTTAAGGAAATTCCAAATAATTAATGAATATTTCTTAATATTTGTTAAGGCATCATTTGACTTAATATCTTTATAGAGATTATCCACATCCTGCGTGAAGTTGGAGACTTTATTGAAGTAAGGCGTCTCAGCTAATTCACTACTACGTTTATGAATAAAATCAAATAATTCCTTGCTCAAATTCCAGGCGGTTTCTTCAATGAAACTGATAAATTTGAATATATAAGGCTCAATGCGTTTCAATACGTTCTTCCAGTAATTTGCGGTAATTATCATGCCTCGATTCCATAGCTTCTCAACGTATTTTATGAACGATATATGCAAATCTTTAATAAATTTGTCATATTTTTCCACAACTTTCTCTAAAAAGTCCGTTAAATATACCAAAGATTCGCCATGAAAGAAACGTCTGATAGCCTCAAGTATTCTATTGTAAGTACTTTTGATGTTTTCAATTAATCCGATAATGTTTTTACGCAATGCCTTACCCGAATCGCCCATAGTTTGCCAAATTTCATCAAATATTTTTGGTAAGGACTCAATATGATTACGTATGGCCAATTCATCCAAAATCGATAGAGTGAAATTAATCACGGTCTTTATATAGAAATCATTGGCTTCGTACGACTGATTAAGAAATGTTCTCAAATCATTTAAATCCTCTTCGATTAGACTTAATTCGGAAATATCATTGAAAAAGCGTTGATTATATATTTTGATGGTTCGCCAAACAAGCTCGATCGATTCTGTTGTCTCGGTATATAATGATTTCATCCAAAAATCAATGCTATCCGAAAAGGAATTATAAAATGATGACGCGACTGAAAGGAATTTATCTCTTAATTCCTTCTGTATCGAAGGATCCCAATGAATCCGTCCCGTTATCAAACGTGAGTGATTCATATTTATATAAGAATTCACATCGATTACACGTATCTCTTCATAATTACGCCAGATATCTAAAAAGGCACTGCGTGTGTCCGGTATAAGACCGATCATTTGTAAATTCTGACTGGCATCATCCGTTAAATTAATTTCCATGCGTGCAAATTTCCTAACCAAATCGATGTAGAAATAGCCGCTATTGTTGGTATCCGGTGCGTCCCAAACGGTGGCGTTAAATCCGTAAACGGGGTGCTTCCTAAAGGGCATAATCCACAAACGCATCGAACGACGTGGCGACTCACGCTGTGAAACAGAAACGGATTTAGAGGAAAAATTAACTAAAAAAAGACAAAGAAACTTACCAAATATTCGATTTCTTTTGTATTCAAATCTAATTTAGCCAAAAACTTGCCACGCCTTTGCATATAAAAATCACGTTTATAAAATGCTTGTGCTTCGGTTTTATAGAATGAAGGTTTTGCAACGATCGCTGCAACGATTCGGGCTTCTAATTCGGAAGCTGGATGTTGGGCAAAAAATTGGAAAGTATAATTTGTGTGTGGCTGCCCTTTTGCGTGGTCCTTTAAGGAGGCAAACAGTTCGATTAAATGTTGGGGATCGCTTGAATAATCGATTAGGAGGCTAGTTTTAAGCAAATCACTTTTGCCACGATAATAGCGTGCACGGAATTCAATATCTTTCTCTAGATACGGATGACCTATGGTTAACACAAGCGTTTGATTTCCACGATCACCCTTGGCCAAAGGTTCCAACTGCCAAACAAAACCAGTTCGTAGAACGCTTGGACCGCTGTTGTAAAAACTACCGGTCCATTTAAAGGAAATATCTGAATGAAAGCGGTCATCGGTCATGTCATACCAACCCTCAGACGAGAGGTTACGTTTGGGATAGAATAGTTCTATAAGAAACTTCTGAGAATCATTGCCAAACTAGAAATAAATTTTAAACACATTATTTGTTTTATTAAAAATGTAATATTTTTTTATTAAAAGTACAAAGTTCACAAAACAAATTCAAAATAATAAAAAACCAATCAAAAAATCAAAATTCAAAAACCAAAAACATAATTCAAAATCGAGACCGATATTGTAAACCAAATTCCTTTTTCGTCCTCTCCCCCCCTCCAAAAACCAAGCCTTCCTCTCTTTCCTACCTGGCTATAATTTCCAATTTCAATATTATAACCAATCCAAGCCGTTTTCGATAATTCCAATTTGGTTCGGTGTTTGGTCACTTGATTATCAGTTTCTTCATAACTTGTGGTCAAGATTACCGTACGATTTGGATGTATGGCCACTAATTTCAATTCCTGACCTTCGAGACTCGTACGAGTATGTATTTCACCGGTTAGGTTAAATGATTTGGCATTACGTAATTCATATACTTCAACGTGTTTTATATCGAGCGTATTCTGAGCTTGAGCCAGATCTCTAGTATTAATGTAAATTATACCCAAAGGTTTGAAATCATTTTCCAGTGTTATATCGGTGGTTTGTATGTGAACCGTTCCCGATTGAGCATCGGTACGTTTGTATAAACCATCCAAAATCTCATTACCGTTATAAACTACTTTAATATGACCCATATCTTGATCGTCATTTTCATTAAGATCATAAACAATATCGGCACGATGACGACTAGACAATGGCACCTCCATTTCCAGGGCACCCTGTACAATATGATTCATATCTTTGCCTTTGAAACTGTTGCGAAGTTTTACGAACGCCATATCGGTTGGCCAAGAAACGCGACAAAATTTATAGGCATTAGCTCTAGAAGGAAAAAATGATAAAATTGAATTTGTATTTCCAGATTTGTCTCCAAATCTATTTCCAAACTTTACCCATCGTAGCTGAAATCGAAATCAGCCTTAAGCCACGTAACGTTGAAGAAAGGTGTAGAAGTGTTTACATAACCCTTCATATTCGAGAGGCTCTTAAAAGCCACATCCATTTCGGCAATACGTCCTAAGTCAGGATGATCGAGAGAGCATCTAAAAAGTTAGAAAGAAATATTTTATAATTAACCCTTTACCAATCCCTAAAATTGCACTTACATTAATTTATGATAATCATTTTCATCACGATCGTAATTGCCTTTAATAAAAACGGTTGCTCGATTTTTATATTTGGGCGTGGTCAGTTTGGCATAGAAGTCCCTTCTAACTTCCGGTTTGCGCAACATCTGAAAATCACCTTCAATTACCGCCGGATCGTCGGTGCTACCCCATTCAATATGTCCCAGACCCTGAAGATCAGTCATATTGCGATAGGACAGGCGTGTTATATAACGTCGTTTAGCCTCCACCGCTTCATATTTGGCCTCAGCAAACATTTTCGGCTGATTGCTACCGCTAAACACATTGCCACGATAACGTGCACTCAGCTCATGCGTATCACCGATCGGTCTTGGCAGTTGCGTTACCAAGGACAATCCAAAATCATCGGCTGAGAGATAATTTAAAGTTGTATTCACTTCTACATTCCATACGCTGTTCACCATAAGTTTAGCGCTAGCCATCAAATTATGCAGATTCTCATCGGGATTCAAAAATTTGGCTGCAGCGTAAATATTAAGAGGCCTCTTTGAATACGGTCGATTCATATAATTCTCCAAGACAAGTTGCATATTCTTCGCAAATATCCATGACCACATACAACTACTACGCCCATTATAATCACCGATCTGATACTCCCCTTGTATTAAACCGCCATCGTCTTCATGATTGATGTTAGAAGATAAATGCACCGATTGTAAACCAAATTCTTTCCACGGTGTTTCCATATTAATTTCACCCGCTAAATTTCCTCTTTTTTCGATACGCAATTTACCGTTAATATTGATTCGCGCAATTTGTTTTTCAGTCGATTCGACCAAAATTGAAAAGTCCATACCATTACGGTCACTCAAAGTAAGACCACCGGAGATCTGGCACATTTTACCATTCTCGCCCGCACTAAAACGGAAATTCATACCCTTCTGATCACCCCCCGGTTCATTAATGCTCAATTCCATAATGCCATCCGGTCCACCCTTACGCGGTTGTAAACGCAAACGGGCATCAGACGGATATTGATCAGACATTTTTACAGTACCGACCAAATCATAAATCACCTTATTACGATGAAGAACACCTTGCACTTTATATTCCTGAGGATCTTTTGGGGATTGCAGAAGTTTGCCACGCATTGATATATTCTTAAAATCTGAAATAGGAGTCCGAATCTCGACATTGAATGTATCCTTTTTCTTAAAGGCACGTGCACCGTAAGAAATTTGATGACCTCTATTGCTTTGTAAAGAGAAATCAAAATTCAGTTGAGGATTCGGACCTCTGATCAGAGAAAACGAAGTCTCTGCGAGCTTCAGGGGAAGCATAGTTGTCTCTACTTTTCCGTGGATATTAACAGTACTTGAAATATCTTTAGGCCACGATGTTTCAAAATTTACCTAGTGTGATAATGAAAAAAATTCAAAAATAAAGAAGTCAAGGACAATTCCATGTTTGGCAAATAAGTTTATGCGGATTTTGAAAATTGTTAATAATGTAATTTTTCATTTTTGATAAAAATTTTGGTTTTTTAAACACAATCTTAAACCAAAAATCCGCACGAACTTATATGCCAATAATATCGAATTATTACCCTACCCTATCGTTAGTGCCATTATCCGCGACTTCAAACTGTAGCACGATACTATTTTCAACACCTGCGAAGTCTTTTTTAAAGTAAGCGCTATAACCAAAATCTGGCACTACTTCAGTATCGAGTAAAATACTCGCAGAAGATTCCAAAAAGTCAACGTCATTCTGTTGAAATGAAAAAAAAGAATACAAATTAGTGCAACTAATTTTTTGAGGGGAGTTAGGCTTCATAAATACCTCAACAGAGGCCGCCATTGATAGTTGTGTATTGCTTGTAATCAGTGTTATATTGCCCCTATAGGTTTTCTCATTAAAACACAAATTTCCAATAACTTCGATATTCTCCAAAATTTCAAAAGATGTTTTAACCTTAACTGTCAAATCATGTTGTTTCAGCTTCGTTTCTTTGGTAATTGCTTTCGTATAATTCAACACGAAACCCACTTCCGTCGGTTGTTCGATACCATTACTAACAATAATTCGTACTTTGTCGTAGAAATAATTGTAATTTAAATCAATGTGATATTCTAGTATGGATTTTATATCTTTGGCAACTGCGAAAGGTGTTTTAATATTGAGTACATTCAAAGCGTTAATGTAATCCGGGTAATATAGACGATCCTTGATATCGATGCGACCCTGAGGCAATTGTATATTGCCAACCACCAAAAAGAAATCTCTGATTTCCTGCACATCCACTGCAGCCGTTACAGTGGGCCATATCAAAGTATCCACAGCAAATTCCGCATAATACGAGAAAAATTCTATATCTCCAACATCATAATCTTCGCCATCATCCGTGCCGACCGGTTGGAAATCTTCATCATAGAGTAACTCAAATTCAAGTTTACTATCACCCAATTGTTGCAGCAGTTTCGATTTCGGATGGCCATCGATTTTAATGCCAAGCTTATAATCGGAAAACTTGCCATGAAGATCCAATGCAAAAGACTCTTTATTGACTAATTTAGCAACAAAACCATTCTCCTCGAAACCTTTCAAGGGCGTAAATGCGAGATAGGCATATTCAAAATCAGTGATATTATTCATACGCCATATCCCGGTAAAACCGAGCATGGCTTTATTCCACGCCGCTCGCAAATCAATGGTTTCCGGCTTAACTTTTCCTACCACTGCTGCCTGCTCAAAGCTTTCAACAGGTGTTGTCAGACTAAATTTCACGTCGAAATTCATTAAAGAGGTAACATCGCAGAGAACTTCAATACCCGCAGCTGCTGTATCGGTTCGTATCTCAGCAACCGCATGACGCTCATTCTCGTTTATACCAAAACGAGCATTTATCGTTCGGAATTTTTGCAATGGTGTCGTTATATTAATCGTTAGCATGTTATCGGTAAACTTCTTCGCATAGCCATCCACTGCCAAGGTGAATTCTCGTATATCGAACGTCAGAGAAGCTGCCCCGCGTATTTCACGATTATCGCTAATACCAAATTTCAATGCAAGGCCACCCTTACGATAACCCTCCAACGGACTTAACATTAATACAGTCCCCGAAATATTTTGATAGTTTGGTGAATTCATCAAATCCCAATTGGAACGAATGTTGTATACGTTGAGGATGTCATTCGGTGTGGTATAACGTAATTCGAAATCACTTTCGATTTTCGTTATTTCCTGCAGATGTTTGAGCTTAATACTCATCGTTGGTATGTCTTTTACACTGCTGTTAACACCCACTCTTATATCGAAACTAATTACGGGATCACCAATATTGTAGTCGCTTTTTAAGTCCACTTCAAGACGTTGATCATCTGCCCATAAAAGCGATGAATTCACTAAAATTAAATTTTCCAGACTAAACACTCCCGCCGTCAAACTATTCCGATGCCAACCCTCAAAAGGAGTGCGTAGTTCAGCTTTGAGCCAATTGTTTAAATTATCGCCGGGTACGGTGCCAGCATCATAAGAGAATACTAACATATCGTGTGTACTCCAGGAAGCTCTTACTGTACCGTAATATCTCGGGCCACCAGTAAAAGTATCAAAACCGCAACTAATGGTACGATCGGGATAAGTTATCATAACATTACCATTGTACTTATGCAGGCTTGGATGATTGTATTCAGCTAGTAGTCCCAAACGTCGAGCAGGATCACGATTGGCATCCCATTTAAATTCCAAAGAGAGTTCTTGCTTTTTCTCCAAAGAGAGTAAACTGACTTTAAGGTGAATGTCGCGCAATCTAGAGAGAAATAAAAATAAAGAATTTGTGGAATATATTTATATAAAAAATTTAGGGGATATAACTGTCGAATATATTTGTTTGCATATTGAATATATTTGCAGAATTTATCTGTGGGCTATATTTGTGGTATGTATTAACAAAATAGATTTGTTATTTGTAGAGCACAACTCTGAAATATATTTGTAGAATGTATTTGTGGAATATATTTGTGGAATATATGTGTGGAATATATTTCTAAAATACATTCGTGGGATATATTTCTGGAATATATTTCTAAAATACATTTGTAGTATGTATTTGTGGAATATATTCATTGAATGTGTTTGTGGAATATTATTTGTGGTATGCATTAGTGGAACCTATCAAATTTACTCACTTATCCAAATGCACTTCAACCTGCAGCAGTTTAGTCTCTTCCGATAGAAGCCTGGTATTTATCGAATACAATTTATCTTTCACTTTAATTTTGGCCTCGGCGTTACTATTTTTATGCTCAGCATCACCGGTGTATTGGACGCTTAGACCATATGGATCGGCACCATATTTCGCTTGCACATCTCCGAAAATTAACAATTGATTACGACGATATGCTACATTCAGAGTGGTCGGCTTGAATGAGGGGCTCTCTATAGTGAGTTTCAAATGATGCATAGCTTGTGCACGTGAACTCTTATCCCTATAGTTTCCTTTAATGGCAAGTAAATGACCCGTAAACCAAGTGCCATTGAGATTAATCTAAAAACAATTCATATTAATGCATTCGTATCGAACAAGCGATTACCAAAGGGTTTACCATGTAATCTTTGGCTGATCTCTCGGTTAACTTTAAACGAGCGGTACACGAGTTAAAATCGGGTATAGAGACATTCATATAGGCATCAAGGGCAAATAGATTGCGTCGTGGAAGGTGAACGGAAAATAGAGCGGTTGCCTCTTTTTCGGGGGCGTAACGTAAACCAATAACAACATTGTGCTCGGTGCCATTCTTAAAGCGTTCCTCGTGTCTGAAAGATTAGGATGAGAAGAGGTTAAAGGTTAAAATTAGCTAGCAGTACGAAGATGGATTAAAAGGGAGCTACGAGGGGTAACTGGAACCCCCATTGCTTACTTCACTAGCCATCTGACATCGACTTTCGAACGCGGTATTTTCACTTCAAAACTAACGCGTGTCCTTGTTCCATCCCATAATAATTCATCTGAATTGGAACGCGCGAATATAAAACGTACGAGATTGGTATAAGCGGGATTCTTTAAATTCGGTGCATTATTATACGTTATCAGACCCTCGGTGTGTCCTTGCAGTGACAACCAAGTAGCATTTGAGACAAAATTAAGTTTGGGATATGCAGTGGTCTTGAGGCGAGCATTGCCATAATATTCCGTTTTGGCCTTATCGCCCTTGTTAATTAATTTTCCAGCAAAATTTATTGTCTCGACTCTATTGGTCTGGAACTAAAGGTTAGTGTATCAGATTGATATCCCACAAAGATCTCCAAAATTCTTTCAAAAAACTTACCCTATAATTTATGGTCATATTTGTGGAAGTCGTTATTTCTGTTTGCACAAAATTTCCACGTAGAATAGCCTGAAGTTTTTTCGTCTCGAAAGATAAATCAATATCGTTTTGCATTATACCATTCTTCTGATTAATGCGTACAGTTCCCACCAGTCCCGTTATATTATTACCGTGTACCGCTAGTAATGCTCGCGGCTGATAAACCCATACATTACGATCCTGCCAACGACGTAATTCCACATTGAAATCCAAACTGCGACGGCCATTTGCATCGAAATATATATGCAATATTCGATTGTCGGGATCACTATTATAGATACAACCGGCAATGGCTTTTTTTGTGTCTTTAACGAGCGTTAACGAAGCATTAAAAGCGTTCGCCATTGTTGTAACATTTGCTACGACTAAACGTTTTACGTACGATCCCGGCGTATGAAAAACTAACGACCAATCCGAATCATTCTCCAACTGATCCCATTTGTATTCGAAGACATAATTTTTGGCAGTCGTATCGGATTTACTTAGAATTAGACTAAAATCCAATGGGCCGCTTAATAGTAGTCCCGGATAGACAGTATCTTCTGCTTCACTCAAATTCGGTACACTATAATACGAGCATAATTTTAGACCCATAGCATCATCCAATAGTGGCCAAGTACAAGAAGTGTTCGAACTCCGCTGCTCGATGCCATTTTGTGGCAATTCTTCGGTACTTTTCATTATCAATAATTCGGAACGCGCACTAAAAATTTCATTGCGATTTTTTGGTAAACTAAATGAAAATGATATTAGATTACGTCCTCTTAACTTAAGGTTGACCTCGGTTTCGGAATTCGAATAAAGATTGCTTTTGACTTTTATGCCCGAAGTGGCATAAAATAAATCCGATTGCATGGAACCGATTACGTCGACAGATACAGATGGTTTAATTTTACCTTCCACATCAAAATTCCAATTATCTTCGATCGGTTCCACACGATTCAGTTTTCCCGAGATATATAAATCTACTGACGAAGCACCAAAAGCTTTTATCGATAGCGGCAAACCAACACTTAAGGGAACATTATAGGAAGCATCGAGGAAAATATTCGACTTTGTATATTTGATCTCTTCACCCGAAAGGATTTTCGAAGTCGCTGCGATGATGTCGAATTCTTTAAAGAATGCCATAATCTCCATCATACCTTCTAAAGAGTAATAACGTAAGTCATTGCCGAACACACGCAAACCGATCTGAGCTCGAGGATTATCATAATTGTAATTCGATTTATAGCCTAAATCTTCAACATCCTCGTGTAAAATTGCTCGACGTGATTCTGACGACGGCGATTTATTTGAAGAGCGCTTGATGCGATCATTATTATATTCGTTTTCAATGTAGTCGTCATCATAGTCATCTACATTATCATCTAATTCTTCGCCTAGAGCATCACGTTTCGAACGTACATTGTCTATGCCAAGGAAATTTTGCAAAGTATCTAAAGAAAAAAAAAACCAACCGGTGGTTTGAAGGAAAAGAATAAGAAGGACACACTCCCTGGCAAAAGACGTTGCTTACCATCATCCTCGGCGCTTTCAGTGCCTAGCCATCTGTTGAGGAACGAAAGTTTCTTACGAAATATGTCCCGATTTAGGGGTCCCTTTGGACCAAAAACTGAAGAAGCCAATTCCTCAAAGCCTTCAGCTCTAGCCGTTACTTCGAAAAAGTTAACAGACTGGCCAAAAAGATCGGCGGTATAGTTCAAACTGAAAATTCTTGGCAAATAAGAATCAGTGCCAAAAATTAAATTCACGTCAGTGTTAGAGCCTGAAAGAATTAAATATTAGAATTCTCGAATACCGCACCACCTCCCGACACACTTACCAAAATTATATTCGTCAAAGAATAAACTGTGCTCATAATTTCTGGAGAATTTACGTATATCCATTCTAAATTTATCAGATAAATCATCGTTCAATAGCAATCCTTGAACTTCAATTCGTGCGGGCGATGAAGATTTAGCAACGTTTTTCAAATGCGACCAAACGTATGAACCCACTTGTTTAACTTCCTCTTTATTTTCCAAAAACTTCTTTATCGCATTAATCGTTAAATAATCAGGACAACGCATAACTTGTAGGTAACTGTGAATACGCAATTCCGCATTGATACTTAAATTAGTATAAGTTGCCATAAAGAATTCACGATATTTCAAACAGTCGGCACGTCTAAAGGTTAGCACTGCCTGTAGGCGTACATCGATGGGCGCTATGTCTTCAGCGATAATTTCCTCTAATTGCTCGGCAAATTGATCCGATATAACACCAATATTACCCAAACCCTTGAGTATGACGATCATACGTTCACGTGTGCGTCTATCCTTGCCTCTCATCATATTGAAAAGATTTAAAAAATCTGTCTCCAATAGATTCGTTATACGTTTTACACGCTGATTCAGTTCGCACTCCGAATTATATTTACAATAACTATGTATTACCGCCGAAGCACATAAAGTATACTCGGGATCGATTTTACGTCGAGAGAATTCTAGAATTGTGTAAAAGGTTTCGAGTGTTTCCTCATCCGGGCGTTGTATAAAGGCTAATGTTGTCATCCATTTATGAGCTATATGTGTCGGTATGGCATGTTCGATCATTTGATCACGCATTAACTGATACGAGGCGGTACTACCGATATATGGTAATGATTCAAGGACATGATTTCTATAAAAAGAAGTATTAAATACAGATTTTTAGTGGGATTAATAGACATGTGTTAGTTTTACAAAGTTCTAATTGATTAAATACAAAAGATTTAAGCAAGAAACCTCACGAGTTTATTCCAAGCTTTTCTCAATTTCCAGTTGCTTTTCAACTATTCGTAAAATAGTTAAAGATATCATTCATATTAGTGTCAAATAATTGAAAGACAAGTGAGAAAGACTAGACGAGTTGAGTCGATGACTTTCCCTTACCTTCCACTTTCACAAATACTCGCTGATCTTGCTAAAAGTTGAGACAGGGCTTTATAATCCAAACTCTTGGTGGTTTGTAGAAAATTTGTAAATATGTTGATAAATTCTCTTTGTATATTCGGAAACCCAACTTTACACATTTCTTTCAAAAGCTCGCGTGATGCTTTAATTTCACCATGGGTGGGCTTAATTAAGGGGGTGTGATCGAATAGCAATGAGGAACGTCTTTCAATTAAATTATTGTCTGAAATTTAAAGATATTTATAAATAATAAAAATTAATTTATAAATCGAATAACCGTGAAATAATTGGAATAATATGAAATAATATGGAATAATATGAATGGAATAATATGAAAAAAGATATAATTCAAAATATTAAATAATTCAAAAATGCAATAATTTGAGAAGTAGCATAATTTGAAAAATTGAATAATCTGATAAAATGAATAACTTGATTAGTTACTAACTTTTATCCAAAAATTCTCCAACAGAGTACATCTCTCTCCCTCTGAAAGTCAACTTCGAACGTGTTGTGGTTACCGCTCCCGTAGAACTATTCGAAAATGGTATTAATTGATGACGTTCGAAGCAGTTAACTTCGCGATATAGATTATTATCGATGGTCATCTGAAAGGATTAATACGGTTAAGAGTCTCACAGTCTTTCCCACAGTCCGTTTCATACTTACACTACAATGACTTTCCGAATTCAAAATAGGCCAAATGGTTTTATCGTCACGGAAATTATAGGGTGTGGTCTGCAGTATTGAATGCATGGCATAACGATTACGACAAGATGCAATATCCTTAACTTTATTAATTGTGATAAAAGCATTTTCTGTACTCTGCAAAGTATAAGCGACGTTACAAACTCCCGCCACATCCGTTTCCGTGGTATTGAAGTCAACATCGAAACGCATCATAGTATTTTGCAAAGTCGATAGTATGCCCTTTTTAAAATTCAATACCCAAACAGCTTCATTTTGATTGGGGCAGACTTCACTAATAAGACCATCATGAAATGAAAAGCGTAGAATATGCTCACGGAGGGCGTTATTCAAGTCAGAAGATTTTGCATGTAAATTCCTTGAGGTTTCAGGAGATTTTGTTACTGCTTCGTCTTCTAAATTACTATAATAATCATACGTATCGCGACCCTTTTCTGCTTCTACTGCTTCTTGATCGTTCAACAAATCCGTTTGAGCGCTATTTTCGTTATCCCATAATCGAACTTCATTAATGCGTAGAAAACCTTCACAAGGTTTTGGGAATAATAAATCAAGATTAATTTTTAAATACAAATCGGAACTATTATCGCCGACACCAGAAAATTCCGAACGTAAATCGACAATGTAATCGTATTTGTAAAGAGCATTGCCGTAGCTAAATTTATTATTGCTCTGATCGCATTGCGGGCGGCCACATATGCCGGAATCTTTAAGGGGATCTATAAAACAAAGACAGATAAAAGATATAGTAGTGCAAGAATGCACCAACTGGTTGAGACGGGTTAAAAAGTTTTAAGAGCCATAAAAATCTCAAAATATTTTGTTATAAATTTTGGTAACCCGTTATGATAGATAGGCAGTCAGAACTCTTTAACCTTCTCAACCATAATGTTCTTCATCATCGTGTTGTACTTTTTTTTAAATTTTTTTAACAAAGTACACTTACTTTTCTTTACCGCTTCTGCCAGTTGGACGCTATTAAAAATGGCATAAAGTATTAAAATAATGTTGGTAAGGACGCCAAATGCACGAGTGCAAGGGCTCCAACTCCTGTTTTTACTCATAATTTATGTTTTTTTAAAACACTTCTTCTTTTCTTCCTTTTTTTCGTTGATGAAAATATATCGCAATACTAGAGCAGGATGAAGAGTATTAAATTTCCACCGGACATTATCGTTAATGCTATCGAGAAATTCTCCTCGGGAATGCTCCTCTTCAGGAAATTACGTTCGTTTCGGTCTGCTCGGTAATCAAGAAAGAAGAACAAGCTATTGAAAGAAGAAATTATATTCTAGAAAATCAGAAGAAAGTATAAAAAAAATATTAGAATTATAAAATTAATATTTGAAAGAATAAAAAATGATGATGGAGAATTAATTCAACAAAAATCAAAATGAACACAAAAATCTGAAAAAAGAATTATCAGAAAAATTGCCTACAAAATATTGCCTACGCACACTCTCCCTAACGTCTAGACGATTAAACTCGTACTGGTTATATGAATTTTGAATTCAGAAGATCGTTTTAAATTTTTTAAATTCGCAACGGCTTCTTCTTGAGAATATATACTATACGAAAGAAGAAAAAATAATATAAAAAGTAAATTGATAATAATTTTCTAGTCAGTCTCAATAATTGATGTCTTTTATATAGTCGTAAATGTTTTTGTTGTTGTTGTTGTTTGGTATTATTAGACTCACTGATAACAAAGTTGCAGAATCAATAGAAGCCGTATAAACCATATCCTGTCCTTTCTAAGAAAAACACTCTTATCAGTGAAGTCTAAATATTCACTAGAGGTATCTCCGGGGTAATTTTTTTTGTGACCTATTGGTTTTATTTATTCAAAATTTTTGGAATTTTTTTTTCTTCGGTATTCCTGCCATCCATATTTATGATGGTTTTCATATTTACAGAAGATATATATATATATATATATATATATATATATATATATATATATATATATATATATATATATATATATATATATATATATATATATATATATATATATATATATATATATATATATATATATATATATATATATATATATATATATATATATATATATATATATATATATATATATATATATATATATATATATATATATATATATATATATATATATATATATATATATATATATATATATATATATATATATATATATATATATATATATATATATATATATATATATATATATATATATATATATATATATATATATATATATATATATATATATATATATATATATATATATATATATATATATATATATATATATATATATATATATATATATATATATATATATATATATATATATATATATATATATATATATATATATATATATATATATATATATATATATATATATATATATATATATATATATATATATATATATATATATATATATATATATATATATATATATATATATATATATATATATATATATATATATATATATATATATATATATATATATATATATATATATATATATATATATATATATATATATATATATATATATATATATATATATATATATATATATATATATATATATATATATATATATATATATATATATATATATATATATATATATATATATATATATATATATATATATATATATATATATATATATATATATATATATATATATATATATATATATATATATATATATATATATATATATATATATATATATATATATATATATATATATATATATATATATATATATATATATATATATATATATATATATATATATATATATATATATATATATATATATATATATATATATATATATATATATATATATATATATATATATATATATATATATATATATATATATATATATATATATATATATATATATATATATATATATATATATATATATATATATATATATATATATATATATATATATATATATATATATATATATATATATATATATATATATATATATATATATATATATATATATATATATATATATATATATATATATATATATATATATATATATATATATATATATATATATATATATATATATATATATATATATATATATATATATATATATATATATATATATATATATATATATATATATATATATATATATATATATATATATATATATATATATATATATATATATATATATATATATATATATATATATATATATATATATATATATATATATATATATATATATATATATATATATATATATATATATATATATATATATATATATATATATATATATATATATATATATATATATATATATATATATATATATATATATATATATATATATATATATATATATATATATATATATATATATATATATATATATATATATATATATATATATATATATATATATATATATATATATATATATATATATATATATATATATATATATATATATATATATATATATATATATATATATATATATATATATATATATATATATATATATATATATATATATATATATATATATATAGATTCGTGATTTGTTTCGTCTCAAATTCTTTGAAAATAATCTGCAGTTTATTATTATTAACGCTTATTTGCTAATGCGTTATCAGAAGGTTGACCTATTCAAGTCTGCGGGTCAACACGAAACCGTGATAAGAGTCCCCCTCTCTCAGTTTCGTACACTATTAAATCTCACAAGAGTAACATTTTTGATTTGAAAGTATAAATTTATGAAAATTATCAATATATTTTGCATTAAACTAAACCCAAGCATTCCGTTGGAATTTTAAAAAATATATAATAAATATTGAACAATTTCTTAAACAATCTTTGAAAAATGTATAAAACAAAATTGCGTATAGAAATATTTTAGAACAAAAATTGGATTTTATATAAACTCTTGTTTATTATAAAAAGATTTAAGAACGACTTTTTAAGTTTAAGAAATCAATTCAAAGTGAATTAAATAGAAGAGCTAATTAAAAAAATGTATAAAATAAAAAAATATGAAATTAGGAGAACATTTATAAAATAATTATATTTAAAAAACGATTAAATAAAGTAGGAGAGAATTAAACTAAAAAGGCACTCGATTAAGCAAAAGTAAAATTAGAAGAAAATTGAAAGTAGAAAGGAAATTATGTTGGAATAAAAATTATCAGGAATGAATTTAACAATAAGTTAAACCAATATAGGAATTAATTAAGGACAACTTAAATTAAAAAATAGCTAAATTAAGGAGAAAACTGAATTAATAACAGTTTTAAAGTCAAAAAGGTAACTTAATTTATATAGACGAATAAATTTATAAAAGGGTTAAAACGTGCAGGATATGATATTTAAAAAGGAATTACATTTGTGATTAGCAAAATTCTGAAGAAAGCTATTAAAAAATATTTAACTTCACATTAAATTAAAATAAATCAAATCAAAAATCTGTTCAAAGTAATTCTGGAATTAAATAGGATTTACAACGAAAGCATAACGAAAGTAAAGAAGGCTTTAAATTAAGGACAATATTATATATCAATAAGACCGGCACTAAAATAATAATAGTTATCAAAATAAAGAAAATAAGAGAATTGACCTAAAGTAAGAAGAAAGAAATTTGTTGAAGATTTCAAGCGAGATTTAAATCTAAGTGGAATTAAAATAAAAGGGTAGCAGATTTTTTATGAATTCAGTTGAAAAAATACGATATTCGAAATCAAATAAAAAGCCACTAAATTAAAACAAATTAAAATACAATTTAAAATACGTTGAATTAAGAGAGACGTATTATTAAGAGAGAGGAAGCTAAGAGAGAGAAATATGAAAAGGAAAATTAAAAATGGACAACTCATCAAGTTGGACTTATTGGACTCTTAAAATAAATGAAACAAATTAAAATAATAAACAGAAAATTAATTAAAAATTAATTTAGTTAAAAACAAAATTAATTAAAAGGAATTAGATAAGATTTAAAATCGAACCAAAATTAACTAACAAACAATTTTGAAAGCAAAGTTTGATTTAATCTAAGGATTGATTTAACAGCAAATTAAATGGTGAAAAAAGTCAATTTTAAAAAAGGCAACAAATTAAAAAGGAATTTAATTTTAAATTATGGGAATTAAATCGAAACCTTTTGTAGGAAATTCTTAATAATTTTTAATTACTAAATTAAATTGAAAAAGTGTAGATACGTAAATAATTAAGCTACGAAAAGGATTTCCTCAAAAAGTGTTAAATATTCAACAATTTCTGCCAAGTATTTCCAATTTTAACATTACTTAGAGAATCGCTCAAGTATATCACACATTTCGAAATATCTCTGGAAAATTGATTTTTATGTAATTTACTAGTACTTCATATTTTTCTTCTTCTAATTCCTCTTCTTCTTTTGATTCTACCTTAAACCACCTGCCATCGTTTATGCTACAGCAGTTTAATATAATTATATATAATTCAGTAATACTAGCCCTAGCACACGTGCACACATACACACGCTCTCTAGAATTTGCATGTACAATTTCCTTCACTCACTCCTACCCTCCCACAATATCCACAACATCCTTGTCAGGATCATTACGAAGAAAATCGTGGGATGAAATTTACTGCGCTTGTAAATCTAAATACATTTTGATACTAGTCTGTATCTATGCATATATATGTATGTATGTGTGGGTGTGGAGGTAGTGTGAGCACGTGATACATACATGCGATTACGTCTGTATTCATTTGTAGTGAACTTTGTAGTGTAAAAACTTATGCATGATCGTATGCATTATTAGATTTGCCTGCCACGTTACTTGCGATTTTTTTATAATTTTTCTAGATTCTTGTTGTTGTTGCTGTTGTTGGCAGTGTTCCCGTTCACTGCTGCTGCAGTGATGCATAAGCATCAATATTTTTACTAAAAAAATTGCAATAGTAAAGTCGAAGCACATGACCTACCCTCTACCTCTACCTCGCCACCCTTTCACCCTCAAACTCAGCATCCGGCTACGTGACGTAATTGCATTTACCAAATACCGACGTGATCCTTCCAACACGATTTATGTAACTCACACGAAGGATTATTATTTCTTTCTACCTTCTCCAATTTTTGCTTTTTCTCGTTTTGCGTAGTTTTTGTTTTGCATTCAGTTCCTTTTTATGCCCTTGTTTTGATTGTTTCACTCCATTAAAACGCTTACTCTCCTGTTTTTGTTTTCGTGTTACTGCTATGTCTTCTTCCTCTTCTTTCT
This sequence comes from Physocephala rufipes, assembly GCA_963966595.1. Taxonomy (NCBI): domain Eukaryota; kingdom Metazoa; phylum Arthropoda; class Insecta; order Diptera; family Conopidae; genus Physocephala; species Physocephala rufipes. The sequence continues at coordinate 2,144,280 of OZ016502.1, forward strand.
CTTGTTCTTCTTCAACTGTTCCAAATAAATGCAAAAACAACCTGTTCGTTTTTTGCAGGCTTGTTTAGAAAAATAAGAAATCTTTTTGTGAATAAATATTTGCAAACAACAAAAATAATGTATGTTTCAAGAACGAGAAGACGAATTGACACGTTATTCCCGTTTTACGATTTACAAGGTATTTTAAAGATTTGTACTTCTCACCCCCTCCTACCAGCCAACACTTTACTGTTTAGTGTTCACAAGTAACCCCACGCTCTTCTGCTCCTTCAGACACGCATTTGAACCGCGGAGAAACAACGTCGCATGCAGTAGTACCTAACTACGTTGCAACATTGCCAAAATCAACGAAAATACGGGAGAGGCTATAAGTGTGAAGGAAAGAACACTGTTGGCAGTGGCCAACAAGGACCCTCACAAGAGGGGTTATGCTCGTCAACTCACTTTGTTTTGTGTTTTAGAATGAAATCGGAGAAAAAAAATAACTTGACAAATGCGTCAATATAAAGTGCTGGTGCTCAAATACTGCTACTTCGCAGATTCTGCTGCAGCCTCCGATAAAAATGCTAATGTAACAGTGGAACAAAAAACGTTTATACTCTATACAAAAATTAATTAAAATAATTTCTTTAATTTTTGAATTTCTCTAGGAAAATCGGTTGATTTAATGCTGCTTTTATTAATATATTTTGAAAGTTTTAAAAAATTCTGATTTTATAGCAATTTTAGTAAGTGTTGTAAAAATTTACATATGAATAGTTTTTTCCAGAAATTCAGAAAAAAGATTAATTAATTCTTTATTTTCAAGAAGTTTCATTTTTCAAAATGTTCTTAGAAATCAAACAACGCGCATTTTCCGAAAGAATTTATATCTCTATAATACTTTTTTCGTGTTTATCTTACTACGAGGGTTATAAATAAGAGTTATGTTTAACGATACTCTAATTTTAGTACCCAGAAATGCATTGACGAATAATTTTAAACAAATTAATTAAAAATTCTCTAAAATTATTTTAATTATTAAATCCCTTTCCCTCACCTTCTTTTTTAATTCATACACTTTCTCGCCCCGTCTTATAAACGTTTTTTTCTAAGTAACGAAACTTAGAGAAAACTTAAAAAGGAAAACTTAAAAAATCTAATATTATTTAAATTCGTCAATTTCTTACAAATAGTTTATTTAAATTTCGTTTAATTTTTATTTTATGTTTTCTTTACATTTATTTTATTTATAATTTTATTCATAATATAATGTATTTTATTTATATATAATTTTGTCTTATTTTGCTTTTATTTCTTATTAATTTTTACTTCTTTTATATTTTCTTTTATTTTTTTTTCTTTAATTTATTTTTCTTTTATTATTCATTTATCTTCATTTTTACTACTTTAGTACTTATTACAATATCTTTTTATTGTATTTTTATTTTTTCTTTAAAACATTTTTTATTTCCAGTTTCTGTTTTACTTTATCTTTTTTTTTTACTTTTTATTACTTTATTTCTTTTGTATTTTTATTTGTTTTTATACTTATTTTGTCATTTTATTTTATTTTATCCTAAAATCTAATTTTTATTTAATTGTTTATTCATTTATTTATTTATGTATTTATTTATTTTTATTTCCCTTTTAATACTTTTGTTCCACTGCGTCTGTATGCTTTTCTAATGCTGAGACAGGAGTTAGCAATAAATCAAAGTCAATCATTGAGTATGTTGTGCGCATACTTCTACGACAATTGACAGTTCGTTACATAGCTCGGCACAACTCCAAAAACAACAATAAGCATTAAGGACACAAGCAACAAGAAACAAACAATCAACCAAGGGGAAATGCTTAAGTAGAAAAATAATCGCCCGTGAGTATGCATGTATATGTATGTGTTTATCTTAAAACATATGTGTTTTTATTTTAAGAGATATTTATCTTAAAATATAATCCAAAACAGAGATCAAGCATTTGCGTAATTTTCTCCAAAGGGATCAAACAGACGTAAGCAAAAGGAGACATAAAAAACAACAACCAAATACATTATGAATGTTTTCAAAAGAAAAGGAAAAGGTCTTAATGATATCAATATAAGACCTCCTGCATGCAATAATGCGCGTTTTAATAATGCTGGAAATTACAAAAAAATTTTCACATTTCTTTCTTATTCATAAAATTATTTTATTACGAATATATTGTTAATATTTTTATTAGACCACAAATAATTTAATTATTAAATACTCAGCTCTCCTTTTTTAATTTTCTTGATCTTTAAATTAGTTTAACTCTTTTTTAGTTTACTAGAACAAATAAATTTTATTGTAAAATTGTCTTTTCATTTTCGAAAGCGTATTTGTTTCTCAAATATCTCAAAAAATTCTTATGATTATTGTTTATGTATTTACCCGATACTCTTGCAATTTTCTTATTTTTGAAAACTAAAAATATTTTTTAAAAAAATTATATAATTTTTATTTTAATTTCGGTTGCCTGTAATTTTATAAAATGTTTTTTGACGCACTTCACTTCACTTCCTTCTTGGAAAGTACTTGCTTAATTTTTTTTCACTTACTAACTCACTCGATCACTCTCCAACTCACAATAAAAAGGATACGCTGAAAGGCTTACTTTTTTAATATATTTTCCCCTCAGTCAAATAGTCGACTTCCTGACGCTTCTGCTTCTGATCCTTAAAATGCCAACCCACGTCCGTTTCGTTCGAAGTAAAACCAACGAATGAATGAGAATCATGAACGAATATCATGAACTAACCAAAACCGAACGAAAACGTATTACAACAAAAACGAAGCAAGGCGTTCGCATGGAATCGTAACACATCGCTTCGCGGCGTAGCGTAACCGTAGCGTTTTCAATTGACGACAGTGTAAGTTCCCACACTTTCAAAAAAGAAATGAAATAAATGAATGAACGACAGAATGTATGAAAGAATGAATGAATGAATGAAGGTGTGAATGTATGAAGGTATGAATGTATGAAAGCATGAATGAATGAGTGAATGAATGTATGTTGGCAGCTATCCGTGTTAGGATAGGTTGCGCTCTGCATGCATACGTGAGTGTTTGAGCGATGACAAAATGTTAAAAGGTTTTCAATTCTTTTTAGCTTTGATTTCGATTCCTTTTTGCCATTTAGCAAAAATATTAAAGGATGAGAACATGAAAATATTATTTGTTTTTCCTTGCTTTGTATCAATGTTTATAATTTTTGATAAAAATAATGCCGAAATTATGATTATTATTGCTTATTTCAATTTGATATTATTTCAAGTGTTTTTCTGTTGCTTCGCTCATAAATAGTTTGTGTTACCTTTTTCTAAATCAACTTTATTTCTTTTAAAATTTATATTTTTTAAGATATTTTAAAATTTTAGTTTTTTAATTTAATTATTTTTAATTTCAACTTTTTTATTCTATTTTTTTATAAATTTTTCTTCATTATTTCTGTCGTTTCGCTGTTTATAACCGTCAGTTTATTTTTTAAAATAAGGATAATATTCTTTGAGACTCTTTAGTAAGTCCTAAGGAATTATGAAAAAGTTCTTTTATTTAAAATTCTCTTTTTTATTTTTACCTTTAAGTTTTTAGTTCGTTACATTTTCCAACCTTGGTCTCTGCTCCAAATTAATTCTATATTTTCTACTTTTATTTATTTTATTGTCTAAGTTTTTATTCTACTAATTTTGCTTCACCTAAATATTTTTTCTTCCATTTTATCATAACGTTTTACCGTAACGTTTCATCGCATTTATTTTTACTGTCATTCTCATTTTTTCCTCCATTCGTGCTTAAGTTGATAAAATAATATTTTACGTCAAATTAAATGTTAGTACGTGAGAAATTATTGTACATTAGATCGCACTGCCATTTTGAAAAAATGTTCCTTATTTATTTACTTTTCTCTATTGTTTGTTTTTCCTTTTTTTTTTTTTTTTTTTTGTTGCAAGACAACTTCAACTCCGTTAGTCGTCCTGCAGATAAATTTTATTACTCATTTAATCTTAAGAACATTGTGTCCTTTACAGTATGATTCATACTATCACCTTATTTGCTTTGTTAAGATATTTTTAAGATATTCGTCCATATAATTCAACATTTATTTCTTTGTTCATTATTTAAAATTTTTCATTTATTCACTCAAACACTCATTCCCTTCGTTCATTTGATATTTTCGTGTTAGTGTTTTCATTCATTATTTCATTTAATTGATTGTTCATTTAGACATTAAATCTCCTATTCATTTATTCGCCTCTTCTCTTCTCCATTCATTCATCTAAAGCTCATTTTCTCCAACGTTTCCTCATTAATTTATTCTTTTGCTCGTTTAAAAATTTAGTCGCTCATTTGTTTATTCACTCATTAAATCTTCTTTTGTTCATTTTGTTTATTCCAATTTTTTTCCAGTATTAATTATTTTGTTGTTTGGTTCATTTCGTTCATTTTTTAATTTACTATTGCTCGCGGGTTTCTTTGATGGTTTAAACCTAGTTCACTTAACTGCTGGAACGATTCATCGTTTAATTCATTCAAGTATATTTCATGGTATTTCCAGCACATTTTTGTTCGTTTGTCTTTTACGTTCGTTCTTTTGATCCCGAAAACAGTAGTTTTTGTTTTGTTCCTTCTCATTCGAGAAATTTATAACGACTAAGCTTGTTAGTTTGTTTTTTCGTTCATATTCTTTTTGTTTTTGTGTTTGTTCACATAAAGCAAATAAAAATTATTATTTTTTTATAATCACTCTCTTTACGTTGAGAACACCCCACACATTTTTTAGAAATTGTGTTTCAAGGAAATCCGAAATATAATAAATAAATCAACCCTCCCTAAATGAATTACTGAATAAAATGAAAATTTTCAATTATAGGACTCTCAAGAGAATCGCCACTCATTCACTCACTACATCCGTTTCCTTTCACCAGATTTCCTTCTATTATTTCCTTTCCTCTACGTCCTTTCTCTCCTTAACCTCTCTTTCTCCAGAATCATTTACAGATGCATAAATCAGAAACCAATGAATATTTCTTACATTTTATATAAAGTGCGTTTGTAATTTTCATGAGAAAATATTTCTGCTACGCATAACTAAAATAATTTCATTAAAGAAGAAAAGGTAGACATGATAACTAGGATGAAAAATCATTAAAATAGCTTAAGTTTAATCCCAGTTCTGGCACATTCTCTTTCTCAATAGAATGTCCCGAAATAATTTATAGATCGAAATAAAAAAGAAAAGTTTTACGGACTTATGAATTCAATCCTCTGTTGATTGAAATAAAAAATTATATTGTTGACAGTTTACATGAATTGTTTAAGTTACTAATATAGCTAATATAACTAATATACTCTTACAAATTAAAGCAATATTTATTTAATAAATAGTAAACATAAATTTATTAAAAAATGTAGTAAAAATTAATCAGAATAATTGATATCATTATAACTGATTATTAAGTAAATGGAAGGAAAACAGAGGGGGAAAATTAAGGAAACGAGAAATAAATAATCAAATAAATAGATAAAGAAAAATATATAAATATAGAAGAACAAAAAGACAAAAAATTTATATATAAATAAATAAATACAAAAAACATAGAAGAATAAATGTACCACGTATTAAATGAATTAGTTTATCGATTTCCTAACAGACAAATAAATAGAGAAATAAATAAATAATAAATAAACAAGTATTTAAATAAATAAATAATATATAGATAATTGATTAAATAAATCAAAAATCAAAAAATACGCCACTAAACGAAGGTTAGTTAATTAATTAATCAATGATTCGGATTAAGTAATTAAATAATTTGAAATGAAATAATTAAAGTATTAAATAAAAAATGAATTATTAAAATAATAAATAAATTAACAAATAATTCATAAATAGATACACAAATAAAAAGGATTTCTTAAACTTCATAATTAATTAAGTGTTGATTAAATAAGTCCATAATTAAGTAATAGAATTAAATATGTGTGAAATAATAAACGGGCAAATAAATAAAAAGATTTTACGTAACTAAATATTTACATTAATAAATAAAAAATAAGTAGATAAACAAAGAAATAAAAAATAAATAAATAAAATATGTAATTTATTAATAAATGGCAAAAGGGGTTAAATAAATAAGTAAGTAACTAAAACGAATTTGAAAGAGATTCTTATATTAATAACACAAATGCGAATAAATAAATAAATAATGAAATAAACAGACAAGGAAATTAAAAAATCATACAAATTGAATAAATTGTTATACTTACTAATGAATTTATAAATTTATAAATTTATAAATAATATTTATAAATATTATAAATATATTAAAATATTATAAATATATTTATAAATTTATAAATAAAAATATATAAAAAATGTATAAAAAAATTATAAAATTAGTTTTAGTCACGAAACGACGTTAGTAAAACCTTCTCACAAAGGTCAGAATTTCTCCTGAAAAACTAAATAAAAGACCTTTAACATTATTTTATCAATTTTAATAACAGATTATTGTAAAAAGAAAAAGATTATTTATGAAAATCACCGACAATTCAATCAAGTGTAAAGGAAAATATTTTTGTATCTTAAATATTGATAGAAAAACGATACTGGCAAAGTAAGCAAGTACGACAGCAAAACCTTTTCTTACTGAAATAATTTTTTTTTAATGTTGCGATCTCGGCGAGAAGTCTTCGATGAGACACAAAAACTATGTGAAAAGCAACCACTTCAGCAACGATAAGCCGACACTACCCACAGCAATTATAAAGCAATAACAACAAATCAAATCAAAGCAATGCAAAGAAATATTTCAATGAAAAATTTGGAAAATGATAATGAAAATGGAAATGCCTGAAAAGAAAAAAGAATATAGAAAATCATTGATAAAGAATATCAATTAAATAAACCAAATGAACAAGAGAAAATCATTAATCACACGAAAATTACTGATAAAGATGCTGTAAAATAAATGTTTAATTTTAAAATTAAATAACCCAAACACAAGAATAAACGAATTCTAATTTTAAATGAAATACTTTTAAAAGACTGGGACTGCTTAGAAAAATTTTTAATTTTTAACGATAACTCATCATATTCGAAATCCCACCGGTACCATATCGAAACCGCTTAAGCCAAATATTAACTATAAACAAACACTCTCCCCACCAGGAGTTCCAGTATACTGCCTGGTTATTTATATTTGTAGTATATCAATTTTTAGGTTTTTATATTGCTTTCAGTGCAATTTACTAACAATTTTCTATTTCCTCCCGGAAGACATTGTCTTACTCCCAAACAGTATTGAACCCAACTCAAAATTGAAAGTTTGCAAAAAAGTAAAAAGTTTGAATGCATTTATTGCTAAGAAAAATTCAATATTTGTTGGATGTTAAAAACTTCATAAATTTACAAAGAAATTTGTTATTTGTTATTTTATAGAATTATATAGAGCCCAACAAAAGTAATACCGAAGAATATTGTGCATAATAAAAGAATGTATAATGAGTACGAAATGAACGAAAGAAACTTCAAATGCACAAAACTTCAAATGAACATTAAGATCTAAATTAAATTCAAAATAAAAACTATTGGAAACACAAATTATTGGAAACAAGAAATTCAACATTTCGATCGAGTTTTTACTTGAATTCCCGAATTAAAAACTTTTCAAAAATTGCTTTAATTCGTAGAATAAATGGCTCAAAACAATTAATGAAGAATGAAAATTTTATTCATAAATTTCAAATTGAAAAAATATTATTTCCGTCATAACCAGTTTAGGAAAAAGTTACCACAATTACAATTGGCAAAAGAAATAAACGTGAAACGAATCAACAAAAAATACAGAGCGTTAAAATTAACCAATTCAGCCCACCTGCCACATCCATCATTAATAACTCCACGTAATAATTCCATTCATGATGCATTGATGAGAAAAAATTGTTTAAAGATTTTCCAAATCTTAATATATAACAAACTGTTAAAATTTATTAAAATACTTTACCTAACGTGACAAAATTTGTTCAACTACAAACAATTATAAAGCCAAACATTTTTCCTCAAATTCATTAGTGATAATACATACATGATTTAATGTTAAAAAGGATTAAGGTTCTTACATTTATATATTAATATTGATCATTAAAAACAACATTTGAAATAGTTATATTTTTAAGTGGTTTGATTAATTTCTTGTGTGAAGATTTTATTTCATACAAGGTCTTCGAAGGCTTTATTTGATGACGACATTGATACACGATTAAATTGTACATTCTCATATGTTATGAGTGAAATTCGTAAGGTTTAAAATTTACAGAATTGAGTCTTAATAAAAGCTTTAAATGAAGTTAACTTAAGTAAAATAATCACAACACAAAGTTAAGTAAGGTATCACAACAAACAAACACTAAAACAACTGCGAGGTGCCAAAAAATTAAAAGCAAATATTTAAAAATATATTGCATTTGGTAAATAATAATAATAATAGCAATAATAATAATAATAACAGTAAGACAAAAATAAAATAATAAGTTTCTTTATAAAATTAAAAGGATATTCGTATTTTAAGTGCAATTAAGAAACACTCAAAATAAAAAATTAAAACCTTAAATTCTCTGCTTGGCAAATAAGTTCGTTCGGCTTTCTTTTAATTAACTGTATCCACACTAAAAATAATTACTCAATTTCAATTTTAAAACTCAAACGAAATTATTTGCCAATTCAATTCTTAGCCATTTTTATCAGCCTTCAATTTCATTTCGAATCCTTATACATTCAAATATTCTTGAATTAAAAAAATTGTTTCCAGACAACATCATGTTGGATACGTACATACCTATATGCAATTTACACATACACAATATTTGTTAGTGTGTTTATATGAAGCAACAGTCCATGCACGCGTACACGAAACAGATTCTGAAGCAAAGTGGTTTAGAAATTTTATTGTTCATTGAAACGAGAATGCAAGATATTGAGAATGCTATGCAGTCCAAACGGAGTTACAGAGGATGCGATATGGTTTGTCGTTGTTGTTAAAAAAAAATAATAAAAAACTCAAAAGCAAAAATTCACTAGAATTTTGCTATCGTAATTGTTGGCGTTGTCATGATATTGGCGTTGATGTGTTGTTGTTGTTTTTGTTGCTGTTGTTGACAGATAAAATGGCTTATATTTTTTATGCAGTAGTTGCCTGATTTAAAAATAAAATATAAAACAAAATAAATGTTATAACATAACATTTAATGGATACAGCTCAACGAGAACGACAACGATAAAAATAGCGACGACAACAAATTTATCGCTGCAAGCTTTATCGAAACATTGAATTTATGACCGACCGACCGATGACCTCTCGCGATGAATCAACATGTGAATGAATAAAAATTCAGTGTGAATGTGTGTAAGTGTATGTGTGTGCGTGTACGTGTGTGTATGTTTGTGTGCGCGAGTGTGTACGGTTGTGAGCGTGGTCGTTATAAAAAATCCTTTTATACACTGACTTAAGTTTTGCACGATCCCGATGCGTCAGAGTGAACACAGGCAACAACAAACATGTAGAGTTATTTATTAAAGAAAACAACAACACAACCAACATTTTTGAATATTTTTCTTTGAATTAAAAATTAATTCCTCATCAAAAAATTAACTCGATTATTTAACTCACATAAGCCCATAACCATGTCCGCCTCTCCCTTCTTCAAACCCAGCCATTATCACACATACTCACGCATTACGGTAAAATAATCCCTTTAAATTTCCGTTTCAGATCCGTTTCACCGGAAATTAAAAACGGAACGTAAGCGTTGACAAAAAATGTAATCGGGGGGCATAAATCCAGTTGATGAGGGAATGACGTTTGAGGAATAATTTATGCTTATGATGGAAATGTGGATACTGAAGTTATAAACATGTTGGTGTGATAGCGTTAACAGTTATTATAATTTTCAAAATCACACACGCGCGCACACAGTCCCTCTCCCTCCTTCTCTCTTTCATAAACACACCCCAACAAACAAACAAAGAAATAAGACTGACACACCTTCCGAGTGGATTATATCGCTGTAACATTGCTAAACTGAAACAACAACAACACCAACAATGATTATAATATCAATAACTACAATTCCTCTGGTAAGCATGAAAATCGTTACCCAACAACAACGTGACGAAGCAAAATAACAAGTGGGGCTATTAATGAAGTTTATCGCAGAATGGGATGGAAATGTGTGGTGAAAACGGGGTGATTGTGGGGTGGACAATGAGGGGCGGAGGTGTGATGGTGATGGGATAGAGTTTTAATTGAAATTATTACTGAAAAATGTTGAGAAGCAACATTGATGTTGTCAATAGATGGTGTTTGTTATAGCCTGCAGTCATGTTGTTAGAGCTTATCGAAGTCGAGGTCTTAAGCAAGTAGGAGAAGACTTATATGCTATTAAAGCTGACGGTATGTCGGCATATATGAGTTGGTAGGTGTGATTATAAATGTATGTGTAAGAATGTGTGTAATTTGAACACGTTTAAACACATATTTTCAAGCCTTCAACTCTTCCATTCCATTCCACAAATTCCTTTTCAAACGGAATTCCTAAAAACTAGATTTTTTCATTTTTTTGGGAAAGTTCATTCATTATTTGTTCAAGCCATTGCCATCATTTGTTAAAACTTTGTAATAAATATGATGCACGTATCCATGACATCCTTTATAATACACAGATATCTATTCAATCCATCCAATCATCAAAATATTCATTCATCCATCATTCCTATCTCCCTTCCTGGCTCCCTTCCTGGCTCCCTTCTTTTCCGCCATCCTTTCTTTTGCTCTTCCTGGCCTTCTGTCTTCGTTCCTTTGTACTCTAATGATGATTAGAAAACATACTACCACAACTTATGCTCATGACTTCTATACGAATTGAATGTATTTTTAAACAAAACAATTCGCATTGAATGGATAAAGGTTTACAGTTAGGACCTGTATTGTCTATGAAAAGGTTTGTATGTGTTTGTTACCTAACCTCTCAATGGGGGATTAGATTATGAAAGAATAATAGAAACAGAGGGGTAAATATCACAATCCTTATTCATTTCAGAATTGATTTTAAGTGGCTTTAATATAATGCCTTCCTTATGCCTAATCTTTTTCCTTCTAAATGGAATGGAATTGTTTTACTATTGATTGGTTTTTCTATGGCGGTTATTTTTGGTATTGTTGTTGTCATTATCAATATTGAGCCAATGTGTATGTTAATCATAAACTCCTTTCTAAAAATATTATAAGATAACTTCTTGGGATGATGGCTTTGGGGGGAATCTCAGACACTAATTTCCTTAAGATATTTCATAACTAAAAAAAATAAAGCAAAATTATAATAAACATAGCAAAAGTTTCGCAATATTTAAGAATATACTGAATTCATCCTCTTCAATTCGTCTTTAAAGGAAACCACCCGCGAACTCAGCCTCCGAACTGCGTGCTTTCAGTAAATTGGGGATGAAATCACAAATCATCTATTTTTTAGTGTCCTTATATCTTTTCCTTCTTATCCCTTTTATTGTTTTTTTCTCTCCTTTATTTTTATTCTTCTTTGCTTTTAATATTTATTTTCCTCTTATCTATCATGCCTTTTCTATGATGCAGCGTTTTAATTAGAAAAACTATACTTTTGACACTAATCGCCACTTAATCAACGTTATAGATATTCTCACAAATTGTATGTATAGCATGACCACATGTCACAGACCACATGTCTGTTATGTGGTCAGTCGTAGCATCCATAGCGACCGCAACGTAATTCCTGTGTTCCTAAACCGCTCTAATAACCCGCATCAAATGAAGCTCACATGTACTCATACATATAATACTTTATCACTAAATCACGAGAGGACAAGAGTTCAGTTTACTGCAGTCGCAGTCGTAATTATCACCCGCGCTATTTTTATATTAATACTCTACCTACTTTCAAGTACAAGGTCATTCATTCTTTTCTAAGGGTTCTCGTCTTCAACACATGGAGACCATAGAATGAATGATACTTACGGACAAACACACGCATACATACACACGCACACGCACACATAACACTTATGTATTTAGTTGTAATTGTGGATACAGAAGATTGAATGGAATATGAAACCCCGCACGATGTTGGTTCGATTGATTCTTTTTTTTAATATACAAAAAAAAGAACAAATATTGCCATAGACTGCATAATAGCTACACGAGAGAACAATGAAATGATGAGAGATAAATTGAAATTTTTGAATGGAAGCTAATAATTGCTTAATCTCATTTTCTAAAAATTAAATTAGTTTTCCTACGTTTTTCCCCTTGAGATATCAATTTTTTTATGAACTTTATTTTTTTGGAGTCTTTGGATTTTAAAATTCATTTAGCCAAAATACTTTTAAATTTAATTAAAAATGTTTAAACAATAAAAAGCTTCAAATTGAAATAAATAGAATGGCCGAAGTTTCACCAGTTTTCCGTAGATGCATGTGCTCTGATTTGTTTTAAAATATTGTTACATAAAAAACCATAAAATTTTTAGTTGATGAGCTGATTAGTATGCATGACATTAAAAAATTGTGAATAGATAAGTTTCCATCCCTGAAACATCATGTCCTGCCCTCAAAAATAAAAATCTTTTCACATGACCCTAGAGCTATAAATTAAATTTGTCATCAAGTTGGTGAAAATGCTGTATGTATGATATGCAATCCTGTATGATATGTTGGATATTTATAAAATATATTGTATTATATAATTTTATGTTTATGATATATCTGAATTTTTATATACTAATACTTATATTTACTTTATATACTAATACTAATACTATTATGTTAATTAATATAATTATATTAATAATATTATATAAGTGATATATGATTTTCTATAATTTGTTGTAATCTTTATAAAATATTGATAGAAGGTTTATCAGATTATTCTCTTTTCTGATAATTAATTACTAACCCGAATTATCGCAAGTATATGATAGTAAGAAAGACGTATAAAAAGTTGTATACTTTTGTGACTGCTCTGAATTGTGTTCTAAAGTCTGAGCAAAGTTTTTGCAAATAATTAGGTTATTACTTTATGCCTCAATCTGTAATTTATAAATAAATTATGGGTAAAAATTTGACTGTGTAGATGTGTGAGAAGGAAGAAAAGAAAGGAAGGTCTATGGGAATAAGTAGTAAAAAAGATTATTAAAGCAAATTATGAAGCAAATTCTTTTTCAGAAACTTTTAACAATTTCATGTCATTCACAAATTCAACAAATAATAAAATCATTAAGAAAAATACCGAAAATAGAAAAAAGGAAAAAACACCAAGAAATATACTGAAAATAATTTCTTACATCAAAATAAATAACAAAAACTATAATTGAAAATTGTTACGGAACTTGTTGCTGTTGTTATTGTTGTTGTATTTGTTCATATACTTGTGAACACAAACTCGACATGGTTCCAATTGACTCAAAAGCCACCTTCAACCGGAGACATTGAAGAAAATATATGCACTGCATGCATGCTACGCTTCCCAAACAGGATTTCATTCATTTCTCCTTTAAACAGTATTTAAAACAAAGAAAAAGAATGGGATATGAAAATTGAAGAAAAGTTTCATATATTCTTGAGGAAATCTTTTTGGATGTTGTTGTTGTTGTTGGTGGTGTTTTTGCTTTTATTGTTGTGGATTTTTGCGACTGTTAAGGTTACCGTTGTTAACGTAGTTATCCTGCTGCCAACGATATGTTTTATCGGCAACTAACAAGTTCTTCTCAGTAATTCAGAATATTTCTCTTATAACATTTTTGGTGATACGAGATTTTTTGGAATGTCATTTCAAGAGGAATTAATTTGAAAATATATTGAAATAATTAAGATATAAATCGAAAACATGACCGGAATTATACAGGAATTATAACTAAGAGATAAGGAAGGCATAGAGGGATTAGGGTTGAATTTAATTAATTTTTTTAACAAAGATATTTGAATTAAACTGAGAACTAAATTTAAGAAATCATAAAATTTTAAAGAAAAGAAATATTCTGAATTTTTTCTGATTATGATGACTGATTATGATGATTATTATGATTATTATTATAAATTGTTTCGTATTGAAAACGGACTAAATAGTCTAAAAAAGTGGAGGAGTGGCGTAGCTACGTTTTTATGAAATAAAATTTCATAACTTCAAAATTATTATTTTCAGTTGAAAAATTTCTTTTGAATTTTCTGAGCTGAAATTTTATGACCGAGGTGTAATTTATTAGTACATCACAAATGAGGCGTGGCCACTATTATATCATGTGTGGCATTTTTATTACGAACGAAAGCTATATAAGCGTTCTTACACGCAAGGTATTTAAGCGTTTAAATTATTTCGATTATAAAAAATAAAATTATTTATTTCGATTGATAAAGTGTAATTCAATAATCAGCACAAGCACAAAATATTGATGGATTGTCAAATAAGTTTTTATCATATGATATAAAATATTCAATAATTTATGCTAAATGATTTCAACTCTGGCATTATTTAAAGAAGCCCAGCCCGCAAGCATTGCCACACATTTCTAAATATCTCTGTGAAATTACTTCTTATGGGATTTACCACTGCTTCTTCGTTTTCCTCTTCCACTTTATGCTACCTGCTGGCGTTTATGCTAGAACAGTCTCAAAGAATTATATATATATTTTACTAATACTAGCCTTAACACACGTATATACGCACACGCACATACATTTGTAAGTACAAATTCATTCACTCAATTTACCATCACGCCTACACCATCCCACGATATCCCTGCTAGAATGATTACGAAGGAGATCTGTGCATGTGTGTGTGTGTCTGCAGATATGTTTGCGCGGGTAAGTGTGAGTATGCAATATGCACACACGGCTACGCCTGTGTTTATGTGAAAGAACTTTTCCTTGCAAATGCTCATGCACGAGCGCATGCATTATTAGATTTGCTGCCACAATATTTGCGACTTTCTCATACTTTGATGACTGTTGTTGTTGTTGTTATTATTGATATGATGGTGCTCACTGCGATTGCATATTTATAAACATTTTAAGTTAGGAAATTGCATCAGCAGAATCGAAACGCACCACTCCAACCCAGCCTACCACCCTACCCTCCCCCCCACAATTCAACATGTTTCACCTTCAAACTCAGCATCCGGCTACGTGACGTAATTGCATTCAAATAATTTCGACGTCACATTTCCATAACGTTTACTTTTTTAACTTTTTTTTTCTTTTTTTAAATTCTTGTTTTTTTTTTGGCATTCTATTGATTTGATTGTTTCAATCTCTTAAAACGTTTGCTCTTCTGTTTTTGTAACCATTCGTGTTATTGCTACTTCTTCTTCTTCTTCTTGAATTGCGCCAAATAAATAAGAAAACAAATAAAAGCCTCTTATTTTTGTTGGTTTTCCAGAAAAAATAAGAACTATTTTTACGAACAAATATTTACATAAAGCGAAAATAATTTTTCTCCAAAAAAGGTAAGACGAATTGACATGAAATTCCCGTTCCTTCATGCAAGGTATTCCAAAGATTTGCATTTCCTTCCCCCCCCCACCACTTCTCAACACTTCTTCAGCAATTGTACGCTCGTCTATTCTTGCGGGAACGCACATGAGCGTGTTGGTGAAAAACGCACGCACTAACACTTAACTACGTAGCAACATTGTCGTAGAATCAACGAAAAGGCAGTGGAGACGATAGGAATAAAGGAGGACAAATTGCAGCACTAGCAAACGAGAATCCCCACAAAAGAGCCATGCTCGTCCCCGTTCCTTTTTATATTTTAACATGAAGTTGAAGAGAAAAAAGAACTTGGCAAATGAGTTAACGTCAAATGCTGCTGCCGAAATTCTGCTGCCTCACAGATGATGCTGCAGCCAGTGATGAAAATGCTAATGAAATAGTGGAACAAAAAATGTTCATATTCTATAAAAAATGTATTAAATAATTTTGGTAGAAATCCTCGTCCATTAGATGGATTTCTATTGACAAATCGGTCATCAGCCGATGATACCATGCATCCGTAATACCATGCAAAGTGGTTCTAAGAATATCTTCTCTGATTTCTAAAAATATTTTGGCAAATGAATTTCTTGAAAGTTTAGAATTACCGGAATTGCTGAAAGATTGAAACTTTGAGGGTCCTAAATAAGGAAGCGTGTATAATGCGTGTATATAATGGACTAAAGATTAGAAATGGGAAAAAGGCTGGAAAAGGACCTTAAGGTTTTACGATGCAAAACTGTGTCACGTAATCATTTCACAATAATGAATTACAAATAGTTAAAAACTCAACTATTTCTCAAATCCTACTCATTAATTCCCTTTTCCAATTATTTTCTTCTTCCTTTATTTTCTATTGTGCCATTTTTTCTAACTCGATTTGAAGACGATAATATTCTTTTTAATTTTTCCTTTACATTTATTTCAACATCTTGTTTTATTTTGTTTTACATTTTTTTCTGAGATCATATTTTTCATTTTTATTTTCTGTTAATTCTTCATTTTCCTATAATTTATATTTTTTAAATACTTTAATTGCTTCCTTATTTCTGTTTTCTTTATACTTATTCTATCAATTTGTTAACTTATTCCTGGAAGCTAAATCAATATCTTTTTTGATTCTCTTCGTAATAGTTTTGTTCCACTGTACTAGTATGCGTTTCTTATGCTGGCACAGAAATTAACAATAAGCGAGCGTCAATCATGGAGTATATTGTGCGCCTACAATTACCAGTTGGCACTTAGCTCGACACAGCTACAAAAACTACAATAAGCATTAAGGACTAAAGCAAGAGCAAGTAATCAACCAAAAGGAAATACGTTAGAAGAGAAACAATCGTCAAAGTCAAAGTTGACAGCAAAGTCTTTCTTGTCAAGATTTAGTCATGTTCAAAGGATAATCGGGCGTTTAAATGCGTAAAGAAACCGCCAGGGATATATGTTTGAATGTGTGTGCTTTTGTGCACATTAAGTCCCCAGATGTGGGTGTATGAATACGTGTAAGTGCGCGTACGAGTGTGTCTATAAGTATTTATCTTAAATTATAACGCAAAATTGAAATCAAGCATTTGCTTAATTTACCCCAAAAGGACTAGCAGGCGCAACGGAAACAAGATGAACAAAAAACAACAATCAAATTCGTTACGAACATTTTCAAAAGAAAAGGAAAATATGTTAATGATATCAATGTAAGACTTCCTGTATGCATTAATGTGCATTTAAATAATGCTGGAAATTACAAAAAAATATATCACTTCGATAATAATTTTTGATTAAAAATTTTCGCATTTTCTTTATCATTCACTAAAATTATTTATTACAAGTATATAATTTATATATTATTATACTATATATGTTTTAGTTATCAAATATTAAGCTTATATTTCTTGATTTTTCTAATCTTTAAATTAGTTTAAATCTCTTTAATTTTATAAGAAAAAATCACATTTTTTGTAAAATTTTTGTAATTTTCAAAAACTTTTGTAATTTTCAAATTTTTAAATATTTTTGAAAATTGTTTGCGATTATTGTTTTCATGTTAAACGATACTTTGCTATTTTTCCAACATAAACATTTTATTGTATTTTATTTTATAATTATAAAATATTAATTTTTAATTCAATTGCCAGTAATTTTATAAATTTCTTTTATATTCACTTAACTTTCGTTTTGGTAAATGCTTCCATAATTATTTTTTTTACTTACTTTTTAAGAACTCTTTACTCGCAACACTCTCGCACTTAATCACTCTGACTTGGGAAGTAAAGGATACGCTGAAAGGCTTACTGTTTTTAATATTTTTTTCTTTTAGTCAAATAACCGACTTCCTGCCGTTTTTGTTCTTAGTGCTCAAAATGTTAACCCACGTTCGTTTCGTTCGAAGTGAAATCAACGATTGAATAAAAATCATTGTGAACGAGTAACGAGAGCCTAACATAAACTTACAAAAACATATTACAACAAAAGCGAAGCACGGTGTTCCCATGGAATCACGTAGCGTGCCCGTAGCGTTTTCAGTCGGCGACAGGGTACGTTCTCACTCCTTTGAAAAAATGGAATCATGAAATAGATGAATGAAAGGCAGAGTGTAATAATGAATGTATGAATGAATGAATGAATAAATGTATGGATGTATTAATGTATGCTGGGCAGTATCAATGTTGTGATAGTAAAAGTCCATGCATGATTGGTTGTTTAAGCGGTGAAAAAATGTTAAATGGTTTCAGTGTTTTTTTAACGACATTACATTGAATTTGATTCCTTTTTGACACTTAGAAAAAAAATAATAAAGGATGAGAGCATGTAATATTATTTGCTTTTCTTTGCTTTATATCAATATTTGTAATTTCTTTTGAAAATAATGTCGAAATTATGACTATTATTGCTTATTTCAATTTGATATTATTTCAGGTGTTTTGTAGTTGTTTCGCACACAAATAGTTTTCATTATCTTTTTAAATCAATTCTATTTCTTTAAAAATTTAGATTTATAGAATTATTTGAAATTTTTTAATTTAAATTTTTTAATTTAAATTTTAATTTAATTTAAATTAAATTTTAATTTGATTTTTTTAATTTAAATTTTATTTTAATGTAATTTTAATTTAATTTAATGAAAATCCATTGTCTTTCTGTTGATTCTCTTTGTCTCTTATTTATTTATGTTTTTTATTTTTTTTTCATTTCGTTTTTATTTTGTTGCATTTTATGACCGTCATTTTCGCTCTGAATTAATTCTATATTTTCTAGTTTTATTTCATTCATTATCTGAGTTTTCCTTCCATTACTTCACTTTACCCAATTTGTTTCATCTCCCATTTTGTTACTTTTCTTGCTGTAATATTTCATTTCATTAGTTATCTTTTTGCTCTCTCTTCCTCTTTCTTCATTCGTGCTTAAGTTGATAAAATATAATTTCACATTCAATTATATGTTCATACGTGAGAAATTCCACTATATTGCATCAGACTGCCATTGTTAAAAATTTTCCATCATTTCCATCTCATTTTGTTCTTACAATCTTGTTCGTCTTATTATTTATTCCATTGTCCATTTTATTTGCTTCCTATTTAATTTATTTTTTCTTCGTTCCTTTTTTCTAAATTTTTCATTTTTATTCTTTTTTTCTAATTCTATTTTTTATTTAATTCTAAAATTTAATTCTAAAATTTCATTTATTCATTCTATTCGTTTCATTAATTCATACATTCGTTTCGTTCATTTATTCATTCATTTATTCGTTTGGCTCATTAGATCATTTCACATTAACTCTCATCCATTCATATATTCGCATTCTCATTAATTTCTTCATTTATTTGCGTGTTCATTTAGGCATTGATGCATCCATATCTTCGTTTATCCTTCCATTCATTTGCTCACCTCTTCTTTTGTTCATTTGATCAATTAGAATTCATTTCCTCATATTTTCATTCATTTATTTATTCGATTGTTTATTTAGACATTTATTCATTCATATATTAGTTCATTTTTTATTTATCTCTTTATTTCTTCTTCTGTCCATTTGGATTTCATTCTTCCATTCATTCCTACATAAATTCCTTTTCTTCTTCCTCAAAATATTTATTTGTACGTTTATTCATTTAGGCGTACATTTATTTACTTATTTCTTTTCTTCTTGTTTACTGAACAAACAGGCAATTCATTTCACCAATTTCTTCATTTACCTTCTTGAACTTTTGAATTCTTTTGTTCATTTAATTCCTCCTTTGTTCGTTTTGTTCATTTCAGTCTTCTACTTAATTTTTTATGTTTTGGTTTTTTAATCCTTTTATGCGCCCATTCCATTCATTTCGTAATTTTCTGATTCTCTGGCTTGTTCTTTTGATGCTTTTAACCTCGTGCGCTTAATTGCTGGCTCGTTTTGTAGTTAAGTTCATTCAGTTCGCTTTTACGATTTTTCCTGCGCTCTAGATTCGTTCTTTTGATCTTCGGAAGCAGGAGTATGTGTGCACTTTTTTTCCTTTTGAGAAGTTGGTAAGGGCTTATTCCTTGCGCCTCTTGGCTTAACTCAACTGCTTCTGTATTCCATATTTTTTGTTCGTTCACGTAAAGCATATATTTTTTATAATTAATATTAATATGTTATTTTAATTATATTCCTGCTATTATTTTTATGCCTGAAATTAATTTTGTTTAAATCTCTTTACGTGGAGAATACTCCACGCGCTTTAACGTAAACGTGTTGGAATAATTTCCTTGGAGTTACAAAATGTGCTAAATTAATAAACCCTCCCCGAATATATTCCTCAATAAAATACAAACTTCCAGCATATTTCATTCTTCTGCTCCATCCTGAAGAGAATCGTTACTCATCCACTCACTGCATCCGCTTCCTTTTAGCAGACTTCTTTTCTCATTTCCTTCCCCTTACTTTCTTCCGTCCTCTCCTTGCCCTTTTCTCCTCTTAAATGCATAAAACAGAAACCAGCAAATATTAATTTATAAAGCGCGTTTGTGATTTTGATAATAAAATATTTCTAGTACGCGCAACTGAAATTTATTTCGAAGAACTTTATTCCGAAGAACTTTATACCGAAGGACGAAGTTCTTTCTTTACACCTTTTTTATTGATAACGCGATTAATAAGTTATTAAAACAGCTTATTTTCAATATTTTCACCTTTTTTTTCTCACTGGAATGCCTTGAAATTATTTATAGATTGAAATAAAAAAGAAAATTTTTACAGATTTTTGAAACATTCTAATCGAAAAAAGAAATTGTGTTGATGATAGAGATTTACTGTAAACTGCTGAAGTTAAATTCCTGAAGTTAAGGAAATATTAAATTGAAAAAATAAAATATTATCATGTTCAAAACAGGTCAATTCAATAAATACGCTAACATATAAAAACACATAAATAATGAAGTAAATAGTTGAGTAAATTAAATAAATAAATAAATTAATTAAACTAATTAAGAATTAAATAGATAAATAATAAATAAATAAGCTGGTAAATAAATAGATAAATAAATAAATTAATAATAAGTAATTAAATAAATAAATGTTTAAATAAATAGATAACTAGATAAACAAATAAAATTATCATAATCATTATTTTTATTAATTAGTTAATACTTATATCTTAATTAATTAACAGATATATAAGTTGATAAATAAATTATTATATTAAGGAATAATCACATGTGTCTTTCATAAACAAAAATACTAATAAGAAATTATAAATTCTTGATTATATCGTAAGTAAATGAAAATAAATAAATAAATAAATAAATAAATATAAAATAGAATAAATATATAAAAAAATAAAAAATAAATAAATAAAATATTTAATTATTTAATAATTAAATAACAAAAATAAATAAACTGCTAACAAAAATAAATACTAATTAAATAACAAAAATAAATAAATAAACTACATTAAACTACATAAAAATAAATAATTTATTATATAAATAATGCTATTAAACGCGATTAAATAAATATTTAAGGAATTTAAAGAATAACAGAAATTTAAATAATAAATACAATAATTTAAGAAATTTAAGGTTTGTTTAAGAAACAAAATTACTCAAGCCTGTTCATGAAATTCAAGATTTTTCCAATCAATTCAATCAGCTCAATCTCACTGAAATTGTTTTATACGAAAATGAAGGAAATAAATTTAATTGTAGTTTTTTCCACTTTAATACAATATTATTTTTCAAGATTATTTATGAAAATCACAAATAATTCAGTCGTCTGCAAGGAATATATTTTTTATACAACATATGTATTGATAGAAATAAGATATGCTGGCAAAATAAGCAAAGAAGTGAGGAAGATCTAAACGACGACAAAACCTTTCTTACTGAAATATATTTTTAAAATTTTCCGCTATAAGCAAATAATCTACTCTGAAGCGCAAAAACAACAACAGCAACAGGAATATCAGCCGCTTCTGCAACAATAAATCACCATTACCCACTGCCGTTATAAAACAATAATAACAAATCAAATCAAAACAAAGTAAAGAAATAGTTCAATGAAAAATTTGAAAAATGATTATGAAAATGGAAATGCATGAAAATAAAAAAGATTAAAGAAAAATATTGATAAAGAATATCAATTAAAGAAAACAAATGAACAAAGGAAAAACATTCATCATAAATAAATGACTGATAATGAAGTAGAGCAAGCAATCATATAAAAACTCTTCGTTTCAAAATAAAGTAACACAAACACAAGCATAAGTTAAAAATTAATTCCAATTTTAAAAGCAGTTCTTTCAAAGAGCCGACCGCTGGGGTTAATTTTTAATTAAAAATTCTAAAAAAGCAATCAATATTTTTTCTTAAAAAATCGCAGCCAACTCGAACCTTTTTCAATAAAGAAACCATCCTTTCCATAAAATCGAATTTTAACTGAACAGAATTTTTTCATCAAAATATAAATCCCACCGGTATCAACTCAAAACCACGAAGTATTAAACTTAAGCAAACGTCTAGTATATGCCATTGATTATTATTTTTGTTATTTCAGTTATTTCAGTATTTTTTATTCTTTTTTTTTTTTTTTTTTTTTTTTTTGGTTATGCATATTTTTCTTTCGAACGGAACTGAACCTACCTCAAAAATTTAACTCTGCAAAAAAGGAAATTGTTTATAAGCGTTTATTACTCGAGGCTTGTTTGTTAAAACTAGCGAAATGTTTTTAAATTTGCAAAGAAAATTGTTTGATTTATATATAAAATATTTACCTCAAAATGGGAAATAGCGCACAATAATATAGTGATAATGCGTACGAAATAAATTAAAAATGAAACGAAGAACGAGGTTTTTAAATGTTTTAAATATTAAACTCAAATAAGGAGTTAAGAATTAATTTATAAACGAATGTCATTTCCCTTAAACGCAGAGAACACCTACCAAAATTACAATTAACAATAAACTAAACGTGAAGCAAATTAAGAGAATGCACAGCGGCAAGATTGCTAACTTCAATCCAGCTTCCACTCCCTTCAGCCATTGTGACAATTCATTCATGATTCACTAATGACAAATATTTATTCAGGAATTTTCTAGAGCTTAATTTATCAACAAAATATACTGTTTTTAATATAAAAAATGTTTCAAACTATAAACAATTATAAAACCGAAAATTTTTCGTTCATAATAATTTTTTAATCTTATTCTTCACAAAAACTCATTTTGTTATAAATTAACTTTTAATATTAACAACATTAGTCAAGATTTAAAACATTTATATTTTCAAATATTTTAATGAATTTCTTATATGAAATATTTTTACGTTTATAATTTGTAATTTCTTATATACCAAAGAGAGAGAGTGAGAGTGAGCAAAGAAGCATAAAATTTAGCGAATTGCGTTTTAAAAAGGCCGCTAAACAAAGCAGTGCCATAAATATTGTAACAAAATTAATAACAGACACAAAAATAGTAAAATAATTAATAATAATAATAATAATAATAATAGTGAGAGAAAATTGAAATAATAATCTTCTTTAAGAAATATATAATGTACTCATATTTTTATGATACGCACATTGGAAACACCCAAAATTTTAAAACCTTGAATTCTGTAGTTGGCAAATAATTTATTTCGTTTTTCTTCACTGAAAATTTAATTTGTTCCTAACAAGCGCTCTTCCCGTATCAAAAAAAGCTTTCATCTCATTTTCAGAAACCGAACGAAATTATTTGCAAAAAAATTCAGCCGACTTTTTATCAATTTTCAATTTCCCAATCCCTCATACATTCAAATATTCTTCAACCAAAAAATTATTTCCATAACCAATTAACACGCACACAATTTTTGCAAATATGTTTACGTGAAGCAACAATCCATACACGCATACACGAAAGTTATACCAAAGCAAATTGGTTTGGGAATTATTTTGTTCGTTGAAACGAGAATGCGAGATAATGATACTGCTCTTCAGTTCAAATGGAGATATAGAGGATACGGATATGGTTTATTGTTGTTAAAAAAATGCCGCAAAAATGTAAAAGAAAAAATCACTAAAATATTGCTTTTGTAATTGTTGCTGATGGATTTGGTGTTGATGTTGCTGCTACCGGTAGGTGTGGCACTGGTATTAGTATTGCTGTCGTCGGTTGTTAAAATTCCTGATAGTTCTCTTCCTTAAATTTTTACTCGGTGTTTGGTTGATTTAAAAACAAAATTAAAAACAAAATAAATGTTGTGACATAAAATTTAATGAAAACAACAACAACGAGAGCAATGACGATAAAAAAACGATAACAACAAAGATAAATCGTTGTAAGTTTCATCCAGACATTGAATGGATGACCGACTGACCGGTGACCGGTCACGTTGAATCAACATGTGAATAAGTAAAAATTCAGCTTGAATGCGTGGAGGTTTGTGTGTTAAAGCTTGAAAATGTGAATGTGTATGTGTGTTTATGTGCCCAATAATAATTGGTATAAAATCCGTTTATGGTTGCCAAAATGTAGTTTCATGTAGTTTCATGAAAAACGAATATAATAAAAAAAGATTTACATACACACAGACAAATTGCATTAACTCTCGCACAACCAATTACATTTACGATTCCATACTTATGCGGTATTGATATACAATATTAAATGCGAAATTCTTTTGAAATTTAATTTTTCTGAGATACCAATGTGTCAAAGCGCAACAGAAACAACAACAATAGCAATCGCTTGAATATATTTTTCTCTAAAATATAAATTATGTCCTCATCAAAAACTTAAGTCAGGCATTAAGCTCGCATCAACCGGTAACCCTCTCTCTCTTTCCTTCCTCCAACCATCGCAGATATTCCACCACGCATTCCGTAAAAATAATCCGTTCAAATTTCCGTTTCAGATCCGTTCATACCGGAAATTAAAAACGGAATGCAAACATTGACCAAAAAATGCGTTCGAAAAACTTAAAAACGAGCGCAAGATGAAGAGAAAGGAAGGGAGGATAGAAACCCAGCTGACGACGGGATGACGTTTGGAGAATGATTGATTGATGCTGATGGTAGAAATGTAGGTGCGGAGGTTATGAACATGTTGTTAACAGTTGTTATAATTTTCATTACACACAGTTTCCTTCTATATCTTTTAACTCTTTCTCTCCCTCTCCCTCTCCCTCTCTATCCTTTCTTCCTATGTCTCTCCATCTCTAGGTTATGTGTATTATCGAACCAAACAAACATACAAGACTAACATACCGACCAAATTGGTTTTACAGCTCCAAGAATGCTCCAGGAATGCTCTATCCCAAACCAATCCATTTCCTTTTGTACTTATATCCTGTTTTCTCCTTCTATTTCGTTTTTTTTACTCACTTTATCACTCATTTATCAAGCACTTTTTTTGTGATGCAACGTTTTAATTAGAAAACAAAAGCTTTGAACACTAATCGCCACTAGTCATCTTCATAGATATTCTATTAATTTGTGTGCTTTTGCAGCGCCCGCAACGTAATTCCTGTTCGACCAAACCATACAAAAAATTCTCATACTCATCAACGTAAACATGCATACCAACTTTACCACCAAACAGCAAGAGAGCAAAAGCATGGCTCAATACAGTCGTGATCGTAATTATCACCCACACAATTTGGACATTGACCATAGAGTATCAAACTAATTTATTATGAAAATAAAAAAATTGACAGCTTTCTCTGCATTTTATGGGTAAGGGACTGTCTGCGTAGATAAGCGCGAGAGAGAATGAGAAGAAAGGAGTACATACGCGAATCATTAATAATTAATTAGTTAATGATTGTATTGTAAGTTGTAAAAATCATTAATTAAAATCATTTGTAAAAAGTTGTAAAAATCATTATTGAGTTTTAATGAAGAATTCAAAATAACATCAACATCTTGCCACCACTGTATTTTTATCATGGTTACCAAAATAAATCTTTGAAGAAAATAAATTTTTCTCAACAATATTATAAAAGCACAAAGAAAACCACTGTAAATAATTCCTTTTACCAAACGATGTAACAAAAGATCTAACTGAAAATTGTTGCGAATTTTGTTACTGTTGCTTTTGTTATTGTTATTGTTAATATTCTTGTGAAGACAAACTTGATGTGGTTTCAATTGACTTGTAAACTATCTTCAACCGGAGACATTGAAGGAGGATATATGTGCACACTTGCATGCCATGCATTCCAGCCATCAATTCATTCATTCATTCTTTTGACAAAATTTTAAAGAAAAAAAAAGAAAAAGGATATTTTTTATTTATTTTATTCTCATCAAATTGAGAATAAGTTTTATATATTCTTGAGGAACTATTCTTGGATGGTGGTGCTGTTGTTGTTGTTGTCGTTGTGGTTATGACAAAAGGTAATGACATTGTTATCAGAAATGTTTGTTACTGTTAAGGTTACTGTAGTTAAAATGGTTATCCTGCCCCCAACGATGTGCCTTGGCAGCGCCGTAATCGGAATATTTCGTTTGTAACATTTTTGTAAAAGTTTTCGTAAAACTTAAAGAATTTGAAAACCTAGAAGTTCACAGAGAAGACTTGACACAACTCTTGTGCCCAAAAAATAATAAATTAGAGAAGCTATATAAGATGTATGTTATATAACACGCAGTTACCATAAACCTTAAAATCATCACCTGGGAAGATCCTTTTGCACCGTCTGCTTTGTTTGAAGAATCAAAATTATAGGAGAACGAAAATTGTAGACACAAATATTCTCCATTATTTTGAAATCGACATCATCTTCTATAACGATTTATGTTTTTCATACCAAGTATTATTATTGCTTTTTACGTTCTTCAATATTTGTTTGTCCTTGTTTTGCGTAGTTTTTATATTTACTTTAAGGCCGATTTATCAGTTTCTATATAAGTTTTCAGGCTGAAATTTTTTAGCCGAGAAGTTGGTACCATATACTATCACGGATGGTATAATTTCAGCTTCAACGAAATACATTTTTAATTTTTGATTTTAAAACTACTTTTATGTTAAATTATATTGCTAACCGCTAAGCCAAAATGTGCAAAATTTGTGATCTAGATTTATTTAAGTTCACTTAAAGAAATTATTTAGTGCGTTTAAAAAGGAAGTTCGTTCGTGTTTTAGTGTGTACGTCGGCAAAGTGTAACACAAATATTAAAGCAATTATCATTATCGATTTTGAATTATCAACGTTAGTTTAGTTTATTGGTTTAGTTCGATTGGCAAAATGTAATTGAATAAACACCACAAACATAAAATATTGATGGATTCTTAAATAAGTTTTTGTCAAAGAGTATAAAATATTCAATAATTATGCTTTGATTCCAACTCTTTTAATATTTAAGGAAACCCACAAACATTACCGCACATTTCAAAATATCTCTGCGAAATGTCTTCTTAAGGGATTTACTGCTGCTTCTTCTCAATCTTCATTTTCTTCTTCTTCCACTTTATGCTAACTGCTGTCATTTATGCTCGAACAGTCTCAAATAGTTATATGCATTTCACTAATACTATTACTAGCTTTAACACACGTGCACACGCACATGCATTTGCATGTACGCACATGCATGTCATACCTACCCACCACCCACATATCCTTCTCAAGCTGATTACCAAGAAGAGCACCTGACAAAATTTACCTCACTCGCATTCGTAAATACATTTTGATACTACTTTGCATATATGCATGGGCATGTGTTTGTGGGTAAGTGTGAGTGTGCAGTGCATACACATGATTACGTCTGTACGTCTGTATGTGAAAGGAATTTGCATTGCAAATACTCATGCATGATCGCACGCATTATTAGCGTTGTCTGCCACGTTGCTTACGATTTTCTTATATTCTTTCTGCTTATTCGTGTTATTGTTGTTATTGGTAGTGGTGTCGCTGTTCACTGCCATTGCATATGCATCAATGTCATTTATTGGCAAAATATTGCAGCAGTAGTGTCAGTGTCAGTATTGCCACCCCACAACAAACCCACCCTCCGGCTGCGTGACGTAATTGCATTCACCGAATTTCGACGTTATCCTCCCATCACGATTTATGTTGCTCGTGCCAAATATTATTATTGCTTTCTTACTTTCTTAAATTTTTGTTTTTCTTTGTTTTGGGTAGTTTTGGTATTTTTTTCCTTCAATTTTTTGCATTCTCTTGATTTCATTGTTTCGTTCTAATAAAGCGTTTGTTCTTCTATCTTTGTAACCATTGGTATTATTGCTACTTCATCATCATCTTCTTCTTCTGTTTCTTATTCATCTTTTTCTGCTTGTTATTCTTCCACCGCTCCAAATAAATACGAAAACAAACAAAAGCGTGTTTTTATGAATAAATATTTACAAACAGCAAAAACAATTCTCTTTTCAAAAAAATGGAAGACGAATGCCATGAAATTCCCGTTACCTCCGCTCAAGTATTTCAAAGATTTGCATCTTCTGCATCCCCTCATTATCCTCCTATAACTTTTCCTCAAAAAAAGGGCATGGTTCTTTTTGTATTTTAGCAGAAAATTGAAAAGAAAAACAGGAATTGACAAATGAGTTCATATCAAGTGCTGTTGCAGAAATACTTCTGCCTCGCTAATGGTGCTGCACCCAGCGATAAAAATGCTAATGAAACAGTGGAACAAAAATATTTATATGCTATAAAAAAATTATTTAAATAATTTTAGTATAATCGCTTAAGGTGAACATCAAAATTTTTATAAAAATGAAAAATTCTTTGTGGGAAAATTGAGAAACAATTTGAGAATTTTAATCCAACATTGGGAGCGCTGTGACAATAAAAGTGGTCGGACTGTGAGGAATGTTGCTGAAAATTATGTCGAAACGGGGCAATAATTTTGATAAAATTCTTTTCTGAAATTTATCAAAGGATAAATTTTTTCAAATAAAATAAAAAACAAATTTAGAGCTCTTTTTATATAGTAATCTTAATAAAAATTGCAGAATGTCATACTTTATTTATTTTCCAGAAACTCCAATTAAGTAATTAATAAGTAAGTTAACCAATTGTTAATTTTCAAATAGTTTCGCTTTTCAAAATGTTATTAAAAGTTAATTAAAATCTTCATAGGAAAACGGATCTGCTTCAGATGGAAGAAGATCTCTATTTTCCTCTTATTTACCCCCCCCCCCGCCATTCTATAAGGTGTGACTTACTAATTCCAAAATAGTTAATTACAATTCTATAAAAACTCGACATTACCAAGTCTGTCTCTTATTCTCTACTTCAATTTTTCGACTTATTGTCTGTTATGATTATTTCTTCCCAAGTAACACGATTTAGAAGTTAAATTTTTTCAAATAAATCTACTTTTAAAATTTCAACTTTTTAAAAATCTAATTAATCTCTTAATTTTAATTTTTCCTTTACATTTATTTTAACACTTCCCTTTATTTTTTATTTGCATTCTTACTTTGCCATATATTAATTTTTATTTTCTATTTACTTTTATTATTTCTTTAATTCATATCTTGTTTTGGTTTCTTCTTTACTTTTATCTTTTTTATATATTTACATATCTTATCACCTTTTTATTTTTTTCTTCCACTTCCACTTTTACTCCACTGTGCCCTTATGCGTTTCTTAGGCTGAGATTAAAATTATCAATAAGTCTGCGTCAGTCATGCATGATGTGTACGTCTAAAACAGCGATTAACAGTTAAACCGCACTTAGGTCGGCACAGCTACAAAAACAAGATAAGCATTAACGAAAACAGCACCAGCAAAAAATCAGCGAAAAGGAAATGCATTACTAGAGAAACAATCGGCGCAGTGGAAATTGACGGCGAAGTCTTTTTATCAAGGTTTTATCACATTCAAAGGATAAACGGGCGGATGCACATTTGAATTTGTAAGAGAACCGCGCCAGAGATAGACAGTACAGTCTTTAATCTTAACAGTCGCTTTTTGTTGTGTGCGCGTGTATTTGTGTGAGAATTAAATGCATAAATGCGAGTGTATGAATGCGTATAGTTGTCTGATTGTATTTAGCTTTATACAGAATATAATACAGAAATCAAACGTATATTTAATGTTGGAAACAGAAAATCTCTCGCGATTTCGGTCGCAGCGATATGTTAAAACACCACCGGCTCTTATGGGAACTGAGAAAAAACACAATATCGGTGTCTACCTCTATCGGCGTCATTGAAAAAACAGCGTCTTTTCTCCTGGAAAGAAATTCAGAATAGCATTACACAAACAAATTTACTCTCTCTCTCTCACTGCAAAGGCTTTATTGACGGCAGAATTTTGACATATCGCCGCGACGAAAATTGCGAGAGATTTTCTATCTTTTTCTGGTATCGTAAATTATACCAGAAATTCGTAATGAACCTTTTCAAAAGAAACGATATCAAATTAAGAGGAAAATATTCTAGTAACACTTTTTTAAGTATTTCCTAATTATAAAATATTAAGCTTGGAGGACAAAACAAATATACATTCACGGAAAAAAATTTTAATTTTCAAAACTTTTTAAAATTAATTTGTTGCTTTTTAAAAAATTCTTAAAAGTAGTTTGTAATTATTATTTTTATGTTTCCTCGATGCTTTTGCTATTTTTTTTTATTTTTGCCGCCTTGAATATTTTTTATTGAAATTTAAAAACTCCTTTTTTTAATTTAGTTCCTTTTAATTTTATAATTTGTTTTTTTTTTATTCACTTCGCTTCACTTCCATTTTGACAAGCACTTCCGTAATTTTTTTTCTTAAATTTTTTGTACTCAATGACTTAATTTCATATGCACTCAAAACATTTTAACACTTACTAACTCACATCGAACACTGGGCAAAACACAACAAAAGGAGACACTGAAAGGCTTACTTTTTGAATACTTTTTTCCAATCAGTAAAATAATCGACTTCCGGCCACTTCTTCCCACGTCCGTTTCGTTCGAAATTAAGTCATTAAATGAATGAAAACGAAAGCATTGGAAACGAAAAACGAGAACTTACCAGAAACGAACAAAACGTATTACAACAAATACCAAGACGCATCGCGACGTAACGTGTCGCATTGCCACGTAGCGTAACCGTAGCCGTTTCAATTAGCGACTCATTCATTGATGAAAGGAAATCATGACGTAGATGAATGA
Organism: Physocephala rufipes; assembly: GCA_963966595.1. Lineage (NCBI taxonomy): Eukaryota > Metazoa > Arthropoda > Insecta > Diptera > Conopidae > Physocephala > Physocephala rufipes. The sequence goes on from OZ016502.1 coordinate 2,175,381, forward strand.
TAGAATGCACAAATGAATGAACGAATTATTGAAGGTACGATTGCATGAATGTATGTTGATGTTATCAATGCTGCGATTGTATGCGTTCATGCATGCATGAATGAATGATAAAATTATGATGCTAAAACTTTAAAAGCCTTTTAACTTTTTCCGCTTTTAATTATTATTCCTTTGTGACTTTTACTCGTTACTTTTTTTGTTAAACATTTATTTGCTGTTTTTTTTTTTTTTTTTTTTTTGAATCAATATTTATAATTTTATTTCTATTTAATATTATTTTGTTTTTTTTTTCTTATAAATCGTTAATATTTTTTTAGTCCATATTATTTCTATACCCTACACCCGAAAGGATAGGACATATTCACTCACTTCTTCTTGCTCTTATCCTTTGCTCTTGCTCAGAATCACATCCTGAGTCGATTTAGCCAAGTAATATCTGTCCGTCTATGAAGACTCATTTGCCTTCTTGAAAATTTCCCACTCATCCTGACTCCTTTAAACCTTTTTATATTTGAACCTTGATTTCTTACGTTGCGTTAATTTTAATCAATTATTCCATTATTTATTCATTTGTCCTTTATTTTCTTTAATTTTTTTTTCGTAATTAACTGATTCACTTGCTTGTTCTTTTGATGTTTTCAACCCAGTTCCGTCAATTGCTGAACCATTTTATCATTTAATCCATTCAACTCTGCTTCGCGACTGAAGCGTCAGCGTCAGCGTTTTTATTCATTTGTCTTTTGCGTTCATTACCTTGATATCTGTAAACAGTAATTTTCCTGCACCTTTCGAGAAGTTAAGAATGGCCGATTTCTTGCGGATTTTGGTTTACTTGGCTTGTTTTTTTCCTCGTTGGCCTCTATTTAATGTAACCATAATCTCGTAATGCAAACATAATCTCTACGATATTTGTTGCGTAAATAATATTATAAATAATATTATTTTACTTTTATTTATTTTATTTTATTTCAAAATAAATTTCTACGGAAATAGTCCATCAATTAATACTACAAATAATTCAATCAATTGTAAAGCAAAATATTTTCCTCTGTAAAATATTGATAGAACAAAAATTGCTGAGAAAAGTAAATTAAGAAATGGAAAGGCAGTAAACAACTACCAAAACCTTTTTTTACTTAAATATTTAATTTAAAAAAATATTACTTTCTAAGAAACGGCAAGAAATCTATGGCGAGGCACAAAAACAACAATAGCAATAACAAAAACAGCCGCTTCTGCAACAACATCCGCAGCAGCATAAAACAATAACAACAAATCAAATTAAAGCAAAGCAAAGAAATACTTCCACAAAATTATAATAAAAATGGAAACGCCTGAAAAGAAAAATTATCAAAGAAAATCATAAAAGGCGAAATCTAATAAAGGATCAATTGGACAAAAGAAAAGCATTTATCACACAAAAATGACTTAATAATAAAGCTGCAGAGGCAGACAAAGTGAAAAAAGAAACATTTCATTTCAAAATAAAATAACACAAACACAAACATAATTGGAAATTTATTCGAGTTTTAAATGAAATGCTTTTAAAAGGCTGGTCCATCGGTGGGGTTAATATTTTATGAGTTGAATAACAATAAACACTTTTAAATGTTAAAAAATGTTCAATTAATTGGCTCTAATGCCCTTACATTGCATCCCACCCTGGCTTCCTCCGTCCTTTCCACAACATCGAAATTTAACCAAATCTCATTAAAATGGAAATTCCACCGGTGTCAACCCGCCAACCACTTCAACGAAATATTAAACCTAAACAAACATTTCCCTCACCAAGAATTTCAGTATCAGGGGAGTTTATGTATGTTATTATTATTTCAGGATTTCTCATTTTCTGATACTGCATTTTTTATGAGATTGTATTAGCAATTCTCTATCACTTTTCCATTCCTTGCCGGAAGATATGACATCGAATCCAATTGAACCCAACACGGAAATAATCTGCAAATCAGAAAAGGTTTGAAAGTGTGTATTTCTTCAAAAAGTATGAAAGCGTATATATATATATATATATATATATATATATATATATATATATATATATATATATATATATATATATATATATATATATATATATATATATATATATATATATATATATATATATATATATATATATATATATATATATATATATATATATATATATATATATATATATATATATATATATATATATATATATATATATATATATATATATATATATATATATATATATATATATATATATATATATATATATATATATATATATATATATATATATATATATATATATATATATATATATATATATATATATATATATATATATATATATATATATATATATATATATATATATATATATATATATATATATATATATATATATATATATATATATATATATATATATATATATATATATATATATATATATATATATATATATATATATATATATATATATATATATATATATATATATATATATATATATATATATATATATATATATATATATATATATATATATATATATATATATATATATATATATATATATATATATATATATATATATATATATATATATATATATATATATATATATATATATATATATATATATATATATATATATATATATATATATATATATATATATATATATATATATATATATATATATATATATATATATATATATATATATATATATATATATATATATATATATATATATATATATATATATATATATATATATATATATATATATATATATATATATATATATATATATATATATATATATATATATATATATATATATATATATATATATATATATATATATATATATATATATATATATATATATATATATATATATATATATATATATATATATATATATATATATATATATATATATATATATATATATATATATATATATATATATATATATATATATATATATATATATATATATATATATATATATATATATATATATATATATATATATATATATATATATATATATATATATATATATATATATATATATATATATATATATATATATATATATATATATATATATATATATATATATATATATATATATATATATATATATATATATATATATATATATATATATATATATATATATATATATATATATATATATATATATATATATATATATATATATATATATATATATATATATATATATATATATATATATATATATATATATATATATATATATATATATATATATATATATATATATATATATATATATATATATATATATATATATATATATATATATATATATATATATATATATATATATATATATATATATATATATATATATATATATATATATATATATATATATATATATATATATATATATATATATATATATATATATATATATATATATATATATATATATATATATATATATATATATATATATATATATATATATATATATATATATATATATATATATATATATATATATATATATATATATATATATATATATATATATATATATATATATATATATATATATATATATATATATATATATATATATATATATATATATATATATATATATATATATATATATATATATATATATATATATATATATATATATATATATATATATATATATATATATATATATATATATATATATATATATATATATATATATATATATATATATATATATATATATATATATATATATGATTGTATATAATAATAATTATGATTATAACAATAATAAGAATAAATTAAGATAGAAAGTTTATTTATAAAATTACAAAGGACATCTGCAGTTGGGGAAACATCCAAAATAGGAAAACCTTGATTCCTCTGATTGGCAAAAAAGTTCGTTCGTTACCCTTTCCCTTTGAATATCTATTTTTTTCATAGTATGCATTCTTTCCTTACTAAAAAAATACTTCTTTTCATTTTCAAAAACCGACCGAAATTATTTTCCAACTCAATTTTTTATCACTTCAATTTCACTCCGAACCCTTATACATTCAAATATCCCTAAATTAAAAAATTCTATGCAAACAACACCGCATTCTATACATAAACACACACATACAATCTACATGTAAACAATATTTGTAAATATGTTTACAAGAAGCAACAATCCTTGCACGCGGATACGAAACAGATTCCGCAGCAAGTTCGTTTCGGAACTATACCGTTGATTGAGACAAGAATGCAAGATACTGAGAATGCTATTCAGCATTGATGTTGTTGTTGTGGAAAAACATCGCAAAAAGAAAAATAAATAAACCAAATTTGGTGTAGTTGTTGATGTTGTTACTATCGGTACGGGTGCCGATGGCATTAATGTTGCTGTCGTTGACTGATAAAATTCCTGATATTCCTTTTCCTTCAATTTGTATTTGGTGACTGGTTGATTTAAAAACAAAATATGAAACAAAATAAATGCAGCAACATAAGATCTGGTGAAAAAACACAACGCCATAAAAAAACAAAGCGATAACAACTGCAACAACAATGATAACAACAACGATATCGACAACTACAAATTTATCTTGGCAAATTTCATTTATGCAATGAATTTGTGACCGACCGACGTTGAACCAACGTGTGAGTGAGTAAATATTCAGTGGGAGTGTATCAATGTGTGAACGTGTGACTGTGTGTGCGTGTGGGTATGCCCATGGGGGTGTGCGAATGACTCTATGTAAGGGCATGTGTTTGTGTACCCAATAGAGACTTATATAACATCCTTTTATGGCTGATAAATGTGTGTATTCATACACACACACACACAAAACATTCACACACTCAAGCAAACAAATATACACACATACACACACGCACGGAGAGAAACGAACATACAGAGCAATCAACAAAATTATGCTACGTAAATGTATTTGTTTTCAATTATCCATTAAGTCCCATAGGTAAAGTAACTTAGCAGTCTACAAAATTCATGCATAATAATTCGTTTATGAGTTCAGCAATTGCTAAGAACTACGTATTGCTCACTTTTAAGAACATACCACGTATATCTCAATACGTAGTTGAGGCTGCGTTTCAAAGTGAAAATTGTTTGAAAATTGTTTAAAAGCATTTTTGGTGTTGTTTCTACGTACAATTTTCTTGGTTCACAAACAGAAGCGTACTAACAGTGGCGTCCACCAGAAATGACGAATTATAATTCAAAAAATTTTTTTTTGAAAAATCAAAACATCTTTTCTTATTTTTTAAACATATTTTTTACCTACTTTACTATATTTTCGCATATTGTTTTATTTCTTTTGTCGAATGAAAAAATTCCGAGCTTTTAGAATTGTAATAAATAAAAGAATCTTTCTATAGAAAAGTGGTGCTTACTATTCCAATTACAAAATAAAATACAATTGAATTCAGTTTATAATTGTTCTTAATTTTCTTTCATTTTAGACTATTTCAAAATATATTCCAAATCGTAAAAGTCACAAAAATTACCAATTTACAAAAGTCAACTATCATGAAATGACAGAATCACTGCCAAATGACCCCAATATTTTTTGTAGTTATAAAATCCATTGCACCCGTCTATTTTAAAAGAGTGAAAGCTTAATATTTTACTGAAGAATTTTTTAATAAAATCTTCTAAATTTTTTGAAAAGTTTTAAAGGCGGAAATACTAGAAATCTTTGAGCATACAAGAAAGCTTCTTTTTTTTAGATGAACATATATACATCCATGAAATAAAAAAGGCTCCAATAGGGGTAACATCATTTTTCAATACGAATTTTTCCTTTTTCATTTCATCGCATAATTTTCGATTTAGTACGTAATTCCTTAAAATTTCAGAATTGATTGTTTCATTTCTTTGTTTTTGAAAGTTCATTCCTTATTTCCTCAAAATATTTCTATCATTTGTTAAAGCTTTGATCATATTTTGGTCACATGTGCGCACCATGACAACCTTCCCAGCACAGAATATATCCATCTATCTATGCATCCATACATCCATATAATTTTTCCCTAAGAGGAAATGGAAAATAAGTCTCTTCGAATCATTAAACACAAAATCTCAAATTAATTGTTTTCCTTTTTGTTTCCCACCTTTATCCTTCTCATTTATTGTACATCTCCTTTTTTACTTTTATCCTTCTGTTTCCTTCCTTTTATCATTTTCTTTTTCTTTAACATGCACGTTTCCTGCAACGTTTTAATTAGAAAAACTGAACTTTCCGACACTAATCGCCACTTAATCAACTTCATAGATATTCTCTTAAATTGTGTGAATAGCTTTCGCAGCGTCCGCAATGTAATTCCTGCTCGTCCAAGCCACCCACAAAATGCTCATACAAATAAAGCATACGCGCACACGTGTATACAAACCTTACTATCAAACAGCAAAAGAGCGAGAGCACAGCTTGCTACAGACGCGTTCGTAATTATTACTCCACGACCACGACGTTTAATGCTCACACTATATTTAATTACAAGGTTATGCATTTGTCCCTAAGGTTTTCCTATTTTCTTATTCCTTACACATGCAAACAATAGAATGCTACGGGCACACACAAACACATGCATGCACTTGCACACCAATGCTCCTTCATTTAGTTTTAACAGGAATTATAGAAGACTGCACCAAATTCAGCGCGGCGGGTTGGTTTGTCGAATACACTTTGTATGGTCGAACACACTAAAAAGACTAGATTTTATAATATGAGTAAAGTTTTATCTTACACGGAAATTCATTAAAAAATTATTAAAAAGCTTGAAAAATATTAAAAAGTAATCAAAATTGCTTCCTCATTTCCTTCAATTTTGTTATAAATCCTAATTTTCGGGGTAACGACAACGAGCAAGAGAAGAAAATGGAGATTGGAAATGGTCGAACTTCGTTTATTTTCTCAATACTTTTATTCCTTTAGTCAAACTGCTTTTAAATTTAATTTAAAATTTCATTACCAAATAAAAAAAAATAAAATTGAAATATAGCTTAGTTAAAGTTTCATCAGCCTTCCATAAAGTCCGTGTGCTCCGAATTCTTGTTAAAAAGTTGTCAGAGATGAAAGAAATCAAAAGTTTGGTTTAGTTGGTTAGTTAAAAAAAAGGCATGGCAAAATTGTGAATAGATAAGTCATCAACCAGTCCTCACTCCTGGCCCACACTGTCCTTCTATTTCAGATCAAAACTTTACCACATGAACCGTTGAGTAATCAAACAAATTGATCATCAAATTGCTGAAAGTGTAGAGAAAATGACATCGGTATGGACTTCCACGATAAAAGCTACTAAGATGTAATCGAAAGAAAATATAAAAATTTGTTTTTGATGTTTAGTAAATTTTATATATCACAGTTACCTACGTGATAATTGGGATATCTTTTAAATATATTGTATTATATAATTTCATCTTTAATATATCTTTAATTAATTTTTTATATACTATATGTAATGTGCATGATATGTGTTTTTTTATAATTTGCCGCCACTGTATTCTTGAGAACAAAATAAATTTGTCAACCAAATAATAAAAGCACAAAGAAAAACACTGAAAATAATTTCTTACATCAAATGGAGTAACAAAAACTATTACTGGAAATTGTTACGAGATTTGTTGTTGTTGTTTTTGTTGTGGTTTTTGTTCATATTCGTGCGACAATAAACATGGCTCGACATGGTTCCAATTGACTTGCAAACCACCTTCAACTGGAGACACTGAAGAAGATGTATCCACACATGCACGTCATGCGTCCCAACCAGCAATTCATTCATTCATTCCTTTGACAATATTTAAAACAAAAAAAAAACAAAACAAAAAGGATAAAAAATTGGGGAAAAGTTTCTTGAAGAATATATTCTGGAGAAAATATTATTTGATGTTGTTATTGTTGTTGTTATCATTGATTTTATTGTTGTAAATTTACGTTACACTTTTTTCTTCTTTCTTTTAAATTTAAAACAAAGTTTTTAGTTTTTTGTTACGGTTTTTATACTATAGTTAACGTGGTTTTTCTGACTGCAACTTACTCTGAACATTCCCTTTATACCATTTGTGTAAAAGTTTTCGTGAGGCAAAAACTGTCGAAGATTCAAATGTTAAAAAATAAAAGGGTTTACTCGACCCTCGTTCCAAATAAATAATAAATTCAAGCACCTTTTTATTAAACTCTGTTACACCTCGAACCACGCTAAATGATTATTAAGCTTAACCTAAAGTCAATAGCATCTACTTAAAATCAATTACTTCTACCTGATGTATATGTTGCGAGGTCATGAAGTATGCTTTCTATTATCAAAATGTGATGAAAATAGAAAGCATACTGCGAATATGCGAAGTCATAAAGCATATTCAGTATGCTTTCTATTTTCATCACATATTGTTGAAAATCATCCAGGAATTTTCAATTTACAAAAAAGACAACTAAATATAAGCTTAAGAATCATTTAGAAATGTTCAGCATGCTTTATATTTAGAGGTCAATACCTCTGGCCAAGGCTAACGACCTCTGGACGAGGTCATGATTTCACAGCATCTACTTCAGGTAAGGGCCATTGACTTCATGTAGAAACTATTGACTTTAGGTTGAGGTTATTGACCTTGGCTAGGACTCGCTGACCTCGCCTAAGGGTCGTTGACCTCAGGCAGAGGCTGTTGATCTAGACTAGAGATCGTTGACAGGTGGATGTCACCGACCTCGGGTATTCAATATCCAAATAACATAACTTATGACATGATGGCTCACAAAAATTATAAAGGCGGAAATGTGTAACAGAGTAAAGTGGCGTAAACTAGATGAACAGAACCTAAACCACAATCCAAATTTTGATTTGCAGTAATATATGGAAACACATTTGTGGTGAAATGGTTTCACATTTTGAATATTTTTTCGGTTGTATTTAAATACGTATTACCTTTACGCTTTTCTGGACCACGCTCTCAGTACGCAAATTATACGCTCATCCCATGTTCCTCCAAGCTTCATCATTTCTTCAATGTTTTTCAATATATCTTCACTGTATTTCCAATTATTTATATAATCATTTATTGTATCCTTTGTTTTTTAATTTTGATTTACGTTTTATTTAATTATTCACCCAATTCTTACCATATTTTTCATTTTACACAATCGGGTGTTTTTATTCATTTTTCCAGCATTTTTTCAATAATCATGATTAATTTTATTTTATATTTTCAGTTAATTCCTTATTTAAATCCGTACTTTTTGCTACATTTTCACCTTGTTGTTTTATCCAAAATTTAATTAATTTAATTTAATTTTTTTAATTTAATTTTTTTTATTTCACATTTTGTATTTTTATGCCTTGTATAACACCTTGAATATTTTTTGAATACCTTGAATATTTTTATACCGTTTATACCTTTCTATATTTTATTTTGTATTTTTATACCTTGCGCCCGAATGGTCATGGTATATTCACTTACTTAAAAAAGCAGTATATATATTTCTGCTCCGTGACACCTTCTGAGTCGATGTATCTTAGATGATGGTGTTAGTTATTATAACTGCACAAAAATGGACGCGGCATATCCCTTTATCACATGTTGGCATTTTTTACAAATATTGTATGGAAGATAAATTTAATAAATGTAATATTAATAGCGGCGTGCATAGTCCACTGATTATTAGGATCATACTATGGAATTATATTATGGGTGTTGGGTATATAAGCTTCGGTCCACCCGAAGTCCTTCTTTAAATTATTCTTCATTAAATCTGTTTTATGTTTTTCCTCTCTATTTCATTTTGAATTTTTTATTATATCATTTTTACTGTATTGAGTTTTGGTGAAATAATATTATATTTTATATTTTTATTTTATTTTTTATTTACTAATTTATTTATATACTTTTATTTAATTTTTGAACTGTTTTCTAAGTTTATTTACTATCTCATTTTATATACATATATTCCTTATATTATATTTTATATTTTACATAATCTATTTTTCTATTTTTTGTTTAGTTTTTTATTTCACTTTAGCCCTTAACGTTATCTTTTTTAATTTTTTTTTATTTGAAATATTTCAGGAATTAAAATTGATTATATAATTTTACATTTGAAATTTTTTCTTCTAACGAACCAAGAAAACTAAAGCACAGAGTTTTGTGGTGCAATTTAATATTTATTATATCCTGTATAATATTTTTAATTATACATGAGTTTTTGTTCGTTTGCATACAAATTTCCTTTTGCGTTTTCTTATCCAAAAAAAGGATCCTCTTAGGGCAATCAATTAAGCAACGGTTGACCTAATTAATTGATTAGCATAATTTTAATATAATTTTAACTTAAATAGCATACACTTTTTTGTTGAGTTTCAAAGCTACTTATAAATTCAGTTGTAATCTTAATTGTTAAGCCAAAATTTGATCGTAATGTTGATCAAACTTTAATCGCTATAATTATTTCTGTTTCCATTTTATAAAAAATTTTATAATTCTTAAATTGGGATTTATATTGATATTGTTCATATACTTTACAACTGTTTTATTTAATTACTTGTTTAATAATTTTTATTACTATATATAAAAATATTTCTTTAGTTCAAATTGATAAATAATTTTTAATAATATCCAACACACAAACATACATATATGTAATTATTAAAATATATGTATTTTTCCAAATCACAGATTGATATTCATTATATCTATTGTTTATATAAATGAAAAAAAAAATAATAATTTTGAAAGTAAAGAAAAAAATTTATTAGCCAATGTGAATTTTTGTATCAATAGAATTCATTAAATAAATTTAAATATACATATTTTACAATTTATCTCAATTACCAGAGGAATTTTTTCCAATTATTCGAATTGCATACATAAATGTAATATTTTACAATTAAATATAAAATATTGATATGAGTATTTTGTTCTCGTTCTTGTTGTGTTTGGTCCAATTCCTTTTTGTTTCAAATTGAATTTTGGTTTAAAATTATTATAGATGTATTTAATAAATTAATATTTTATGTATTTTATAAATTTTTCCATATATGGGTCGGTATTCCTCTTGCCAACACATTTGTAGGATTTACAATCTTATGTAAGAACACCTAGGAGTTATCTTAAACAAAACTAAAATTCGAGTTACTTTAAAGCAATCTAATGTTTTCAAACGGAAAATAAATTTTTAATTCAATTTGGTTTAATATTTTCCTAATACGCTTCAATAAATTTTATTAATCCAACTAAAAGAGAAATTGTAACGTCAAACAAATTCAAACACAAATTAAAAATTTAAAAATAAATTCAATTAAATTAATGAGAATATTTCTAAAGATGTTATTATAAAAAAGTTAAATTAAATAATTAAATAATAATGAAATATACGTTAAAATTAAATGATTGCTTAACTAAAAAATAAATATTTTTTCCAATTTAATTCTAATTAAATATTAATTTTTATTATATTTATTATATTTACTAAATAAATAAAATATATAATGAAATAAAAATTTACTTAAATCATTTGAAATATGACTATTTTGCACACTTCTTTATTATTGACAAGATTCCATATGAATATTTTATTTGTTACACTAAATAATAAATAATTAAAATATACAAAATAAACATCTCTTAATAATTTCTTCTCTTTATTTCTTTTTGCTTCAGTTTTAATAGTGGAGTTTATAAAAAAACTTTAATGAGTTTTTTTATTTGCCAAGATTTTTTAATACATAAATAATAATCTTAATAAAAGATTTTAGTGAAATTTCGTTGTTTGGATAAAAAATTTCTTATAATTTTTGTTGTCTAAAGTTCTTAATTCTTATTCTTAACTCCTGCTTAAAGAAATATGTTTGCTTTTTATTTGCTTTTATATAATTAATGAATAATAATATCAATTCGAAATTATTTAATATTAGTTTCAATTATGATATTTTTTGTTTCATTGTATGAATTTGTTTATCCATTTATTAGTCTTTATTGCTTTGCAATTGAGTGGAGTATTCTTAAAGTGTCTTTATATCGAACATTAGTATTACAACCTTAATATTACAAGGATGCACACTAACATCGTCTTTCTATAGGTTTTCCTCACCTTTCAGTGCGTGTGCCTGTGCCTATGTCTTTTAATGTGTGCTGGAGAGTGTTTAGTGCAATAATTTCAATTTTCAATTGTACAAATTGTACCTTATTAATTTGTTCGAAAACTTGTTTCATTTCAGTTGTTCGATAAGTAATTTCGTCTTAGAAATTATTTCCTAAACAGGTTAATACATTTCGTTAAGCATAAGACAAAAAGTTATTAGTATTTTTAGGCTTACCTTGATTTAAATAAATTGTTAAGTTCAGCTAAATTAGAACTAAATTAAACATTAAGCTAAAGTATTTCATTAAAATTCTTGCAATGTTTTCTAAACATTATAAAATGAATTCTTTCAATGAACACTAAATGAGATCAACGCTTTAGTTCTTACAATAGCTTTATGCATTTTTGCTGGAATTATTTCTCACTGTAAAAAGTGTTCGATTGATTTCGATTTGCCATTTTTGCTTATAACAGCCTTTTTACCTATGAAAAAAAAGAAGATGATGATATGAATAGTAGAAAAAGTATAATTTATTACATCAATTCATAATGTGTTCTGAATTTTAAAGGCATAACTCTACCTACCTTCATTCTCTGATGCAATTGCTATTCCCATTTTCTCTAACTGCTTCATGAGTGCGCCCAAATTCGAGCGGTCATCCAAAAATACCGAACTAATTCGTATAATAGGCGTTTTACCTTTTTGACTGCGTGTATGCCAGACCATAATCTCGGTACAATTATTACCACGTGGCTCAATATATTCCAATTTTAAAGCAATGCTCTTCAAGAAATTATCCTCCTCAAAACCAGCCTCGTAAGGCATGGTTGCTTTAGGATGTTCAGCCAAATAGGCTAAATTAACTGCAAAACCAGCCATATCAACGGGCCAGCGTCGATTTGCCGTCCACGAATCAAAGAAACCAATTACTTTGCCCTAAGAGAGAAAAATATGAATTTTAAATTTAATTTAATAAAATTAATCTTGCATTATTATAAATCAGAAAATAATGTTAATCAACAATCACCTCCTTAACGACTGGACCACTCACAGCATAATCACCAATCAAACCCACCGGAAACATGGAGACGCGATGGGTATCACGAATTTCCGCAAAGAGTTTCAAATCGAAAGTATTATCATCATCCCCAAAATATAAAACACCATTAGTGACATTACGCTGGCGTAGCCAATTCAGAGCAGCTCTCCGATTCGCTACACCACGAGGCACCTCATCAACATGTCGATATATTTCAGGCATCGGACTGCTCAGATATGTATAAGGAATGCCTGCGTAAATAGGACGAACAAGTTTTTTAAGAATTCATTTTTTAATGCAAATTCAGATTAAAGCCCCAAGAGCAATCTCAATAAAATCTTACCAAATTTATTGAGAACGTAATTTAAGAAATCCGAACATGATCGGTAATCATTGACCACAATCCAATGCAATTTCGGTACATGCATAAGTGTGTGAGCCAAACGTGTAAGTTCAGGAATTTGCTCTCGTCGGGGATATGTCGGTGTAACAAAATATATAGTCGGTAGATTTGAATAGACATCACGTGCTTTATTTTGTATATACTGGCGATTGTCAACGAAATTCTCAGAACAGACGAGCATAAACTCGTTAGGAATTGATGGATTCAATCCTGAAATGAAGAAAAAACGTTAAGGATTTTCGAACAAAACAAAAATCGTTTAAAGGGTTGTTCAGAAAGTAATTTCGTATTATATATTGTGATAAATTCGTAGTAGAGGTTTTGTGAGTATGCCAGAAATGACGACTGCCTCTATGGATCACTACATACCATAACATCTGAGTCACTATATGTCATCACATCTATTAGTAATAACAGGTGAGAACTCGCGAGCAAATTCCAGAACCTTTGATGTCATCGGTATCTACGACCCTATTTTGGTTGTTAACTATGCTTACCACACTAACAAGCACAAAGGAAAACAGTTGGGTATTAACAGTTGTTAAGATTTCGTTTTCTGACTGAAAGTTTACAGCTGGATCCTTAGTTATTTTGTTATGAATTCCGTCTGTCTTTAATATAAGTGTAAAGTGAGAGGGAAGAGTGGAATAGAAAACGTAGTGTACAAATTTGAAATAAAAATGAAGGAGCCGAATAAGAATCATTAAATTAAATGACTAATAAAATAAAATGAAACAATAAAAAAATAAATTCAATTTATATAATTTTATAGTATAAAAGACGCCCGAAGATTTAGGGTATATCAAGTTTGTTCCTCCTTTTGTAACGCATTAAAGGAGAAGTCAAGAAAAGCTATCAACTAACATGCCTATTCTCTCTGTCTCTTTCTCTTTCCCTCTCTCTCTCTTGAAATATACTTCCAAAGGACATTATAAATCCATTCAATAATAGCATGGCACACCCACTTTTATACTATGTTTGGACCTAGATTAAGCAGACAAAAATTTAATATCAAAAAGGATCGTGAACCGCCCACTGATCACTATGATCCAACTATGAATTTATATTACGGGTGTAGGGTATATAAGTTGCGACCAGGCTTACCAAGAAGCGTTTTCGACCAAGCTTATTTTCGTTCTTATTAAAAATTATAATTTGCGAAAGCTTTTAATTTTTTATAATTATTTATAAATAAAAATTTGCGAGATACAGAAAAAGACAAAAAACTTGAAAAATATGTTCAATGAAATTATTATATCACGACAATGATGGATTTCTAAAAATATTACAAGGAAAAACAGATTAAATTTCTTTTTAGTTTGAAAACTAAAGGAAAATACTAAAACGTTTGTGAAACTGTAAGGGAGTTAAAATCTTAAACGGAAGCTTGAAACGTTGACCGGAATTAAAACAGTAATTATATAAACCATTAAATTCGAAAGTGGTAAATCGAATCGTTTGAAAATTTCAATATTTTTTTTGAAAAGTTTTGACAAAACAATTCAATTTTCATAATGAAGCAAGTTTGCTTTGAGGAAAGCGCTTCCAAAAACAATGACCCTAATTAAATAAAAATCTAAGTTAAATTTTTACTAATTGATCTAAAAAACTAGTAATATAAAATTCAACTAAAACAATTATTACGACTCAATAGAAAACTAGAATCCATTAAGATTGAATCATTAGTTTCGAAAGTGCTACAAAAGAACCACCTTCCAATAATTTTCAAAAATGCTCGCTTAGTTAGAAAGGGCATGATTAAAGATTATAAGATCAAATGTACAAAATAACTAAATGCCCCCTTTTTAGCCCCACAGTAGCCCATGCCCATGCTGTGAAATCAACTAATTAGGACTGAACGAATTTACTTCGTGATTCACTATTGAGTGGTTTCATAACATTAAAAGTGTTAATTAATACTTGAATTATATTTAGAATATGTGTACCAGTTACCGGATATTTTAGAGATTGTTAGACTCATAAACAGACAATTTTTCACAAACAGACAATTTTTTAGATTGTCGCTCTAGTGATTTTATTGAAGCATTGCCAGAATTCTGACTTTATGTCAAATGTATGCTAGTAAAGCAATTCTTTTGCATTAAATAAAATTGCACAAATATACGAACACACGGTCACTCTCACACACATGCGAAAACACAGATGTTTTTAAATAGAATACGTATCATAACGTTAAATAAAAGTGGCATGATAGAACGCTTAATTTGAAATTAGCGCAAACGTTCTGAAAAACGGATAAATGAATAAATGAAGGAATGAATGATAGAATGTATGAAAGAATGAATGATAATATGTATGTGTGAAAGAATGAATGGCTCAACAATTGAATGATTTAATGAATAAATTAATAAATTAATGAATAAATTAATAAATTAATAAATTAATAAATTATTGAATGAATTAATTATTGAATGAATGATAGAATTAATGAAAAAAGGAATGAAAAAATGGAATAATGAATGACTCAATGATTGAATGAGTTAATGAATAAGTGAATAAATAAATAAATTAATTAATTATTGAAAGATCGATAGAATGAATGAATGAATGTACGAAATAATGAAAGGCTCAACGATTGAATGAAATAATGGATGGTTAAGAACATAATAAAATAATTGTAGAATGAATGATGGGAAATTAATAAAATTAATGAAAGAATGAACGCAAGGATTAACGAATGAATAAATGATTGAATGTGTGAGTTAGCGTAACGTACAAATGAAGGAATGAATGAATGAATTACTGAATGATTAAATGAGTTAATGAATTAATTAATTAATTAACGTATAAATGAATGAATGAAAGAATGAAAGGCTGATGAAATGAATGGATAAACGAATTAATGAATTAATTAATGAATAAATGAATGATTGAAGGAGTTAATGAAAGAACGGATGAAAGAATTATAAAAAAATGAAGTTAATACTTAATGAATTAATTAATAAACATAAATAAATTAATGTAAATTAATCAACTAAGTAATTGATTAATAAATAAATAAATGAATGTATAAATAAATGAATGAATTAATGAATAGATGAATGAATGAAAAAATAATGAAAGAATGAATGAAAGAATAAACGAAATAACGAATAAAGGAATGAAAGATTTAATTAATTAATTAATTAATCAATTAATTAATGAGTAAATGAATGAAAGAATGAATGGCAAAATTAACTAGACTCTAATAGTAATTTCAGTCTTTGAGTATATTTTGAAGGTGTTTCAGATATCAATCTGCTTTTATTCAAAATATATCAATCTACAGACCTAAACGTTAGTAAAATTAGAAATCCCAACAAATTTATTATGTTTTACAAATATTTTCACGAAATTTGAATTCGAATGAATAATATAAATTAAATGTATGCAAATAATAACGATCGATTTTATAAAATCGATTGGAAGTTTTCATCCTTAAGTTCAAAAGGTCTTTTATTTCATGTCAGGCGTGTAAAAATATAATCGTTTACATTGAACCAATTAATAAGCACGCAAACCTGTTTTTTGTTCGAAAATTGTTAGTAATTGCAGCAGTCATTTACTAATAAAACTAATATACGTAACTAATTTAATTGATTCCAATATCGCTTAGTACAAATTTCTACTTTTGTGATAAAAAAGCTTTTGTAAAACAGGAAAGTCATTATAAATGCCTCAATTATTTTCCCTTCAATTTTTCCTTCAATAATTCCTTTCAATCATTTACTTCAGTAATTTCCCTCAATAATTTCCTTAAATCTATCCTTGATAATTTTGCATAAACCATATTTTTTCTAACCATCATGGGCAGCCTATTTTTATTTGTCCTTTTTTACATTGCCAATAATGATTATGTTTGATGTTTTGAAAAAGAAAGAGTTACCTGCGGGATGTGTCATTACATTGGAGCTCCAAAAGACGTAGACGATAACCAACGAGACAATAGCCATGAAAGCAATAGAATTACGTATTGATGAGGAGCACGAAAAGAATGGCACCACCAACAACGACCGACTACTACCAGAACGTTGACCAGTACTGCGAATAGCAGACTTCATGAAACCCGTCGTCGAAAACCGAGACATAATTCTTGGCATTTGTGTTTTTGAGCGATTGATTGATTCACTTTAGCGTTTTTAATGATAAACAAAAAACTCATTTGACGATTTTAATTTAGCTCTTTTTAATATTATTTTTAAAACATTATAAATTGAGTTCATGTTGAAATATTATTTTCAATCGTAGCAAAAATTTTAAATCATTTATTAATTCACACCAAATGCGCTGACATCACAAAACAAATTCACTGCCAAACAGAAATCACATCCAACTGACAGCAATTGAGACAATTCTTCGAATGAAAATTAGCGCTCGCGCGCTCTCTCTCTCTCTTTCTCTTTTAATGGAACAACCCAGTGGTATATTTGCTCAAATTTTATTGATTACGCATCAGTGAAATCTTCAGCGTTTGGATATCGCATGAAGCCGATACAATAACCATTTTCTGAATAAATTAAAGCAAATCCAGACTAGGTATGCACAATCCACTGTGGTAACCGTCACAGTCTAACAATTGAGTGATACCGAACGATACTATTTGACATAAAAAATTAATATATCTTTTATATTTTGCCCAAAATTTAAGTTTCCGACGTAGTAAGATATCCTAATTATTTTACAATATTATGAGTTCTTTTTCTCACCTACCAGTACCTTCAATACCAGAAACTATTGAAACAGTGATTTTAAATTTTTCAATAAAATTTACCGATGACTGTAATACCGAAGTTCTTAAGTCTCTTTTACCTTAGACAATAATCACTTTCAACTTTTTAGAGGTCCAACTTCGTGGTTGCCAAGTGCTTTTAAATCAAATATTAGTTACTTTCTGCTTTCGCCTGCTTTCGTATCGCGAACACTCAACTTCTAACCGACACACTTTGACAAAAGGCATTGACGTAGACGCTGCCCTGAGAAAAGTAATGTAAAACGTCATACGAAGATGGCGAGATATGCGAAAGTTCCCAATATGCATCTACTTCCAAACTTTTCTCTCAACGAGCGTTTATCCTCTCTCCAACGAACTCCTCTCGCCATCAATTAGAATTAGAATTTGAAAGAATTTATTGCTTACTGTAAAAGGGGACTTATGATCAAGCCGTACAAGACTTCGTCGCAATACCCATTGGGCTCTTATTCCTCTTGCACCTTAGAACAATCTGTGATGGGAGAACTTAAAAGTTGCCAACGCAGTTCGGACAATCTGTTTTAACAAAAAATAAGTTGATAAATTAGTAATTTGAAAACCATTAAATTCAAATATATAATCGTGTTAAAATATATATTTATACATCCTTAATTTTGCCTTTCTAAAGCTAAAAATCTTATATAATTCTCACAATGATGAAAAGACGAAAAAGTATTTAGATTGCAGAACATTCGATATGGCGAAATATCAAAATTTATACGCCGTTGAGAAGTAGAAGGATAAGGAAGATGGACAAAATCCAAAATAATTTTTGGCAGAAACCCATCTTGGCGTTCAATTGTGATATTACTCATCACCGCAGATACTAGATGTATTTCAATGTGTTGTAGCTGTTATTCCTTACCTGTGTATTGTATCTGTCATTGCGGATTTGACAACTTTTCATGTGCTTTGAGTTAACAGCCGGTTGTATTGTGACATATTCAACGTTTAATAAACAGCTTTATAAAAACGGTTGATTATTTCCAAATAGAAATTACTTTTATAAAAAAATAAGAGCTTTTTATAAATTTTTATTTTAATAAAAGCCAGCATGGAACTGTTGAGCGAGCAAGGATTACGTATTGATGGTCGTCGACCTCATGAGTTGCGGTGTTTAAAATGTAAGTTAGGTGTGTTTGAACAGCCTGATGGAAGTGCCTACATTGAGCAAGGAAACACTAAAGTATTGGCAGCCGTTTATGGACCGCATCAGGTATTTTTCTTTAACAAATTTAGGATATAATATTGATAATTTTACAAGTAATAAAATTTTCAGGCGCAGAGCAAACGTCTTGATTTGAATGAAGTTGTCATAAACTGTCAATACAGTATGGCCACTTTTTCAACAGCAGAACGTAAAAATCGTCCACGCGGTGATAGAAAATCACAAGAGATTACATTATATTTACGTCAAGCATTAAGGGCCGCTATCAAGACAGAACTTTATCCACGCTCACAGATAGATATTTACATTGAAGTTCTACAGGCGGATGGTGCCAATTATGCTGTGTCTGTAAACGCTGCTACCCTAGCATTAATCGATGCTGGTATTTGCTTGAAAGAATTTGTAGTGGCCTGTACTGCATCATTGAGTCAAAACAATGTGCCACTAACCGATATCTCACATATCGAAGAGATGGCAGGGGCTGCTACCCTGACAGTTGCAGCCCTTCCAAAATCAAATAAAATTGCCTTCATGGAGATGTCGCAACGTTTTCATCTGGATAATTTGGCAATGGTGATGGAACAGGCTCTCGACGCCTGTCGTGAAATTCAGGCGCTTTTGGAGAAAGAAATAAGACGACATTTATTACAAATGGGTTCTGTTGGTGATTGGAGTAATATATCTAAATAGAAAATACGTACAAATCATTTTCAGTTGGCTAGATTATTTTATATAAAAACAGATTTTAATTGAACTGAGTTTTAAAGTAATTTGTAGAATATATTTTTGAAAACTACGGAGGTAAAATAAATATTTGTTTTTAAAAGGGTAGGAAAAAACGAACCCTTCGCGGATTATTGAAGACAATGTTTCCGCCCGGGTTCGAACCGGGGACCTTGTGCGTGTGAAGCACACGTGATGACCACTACACTACGGAAACCAATAAATAAGCCAACTTCGCACAGGTGATTAGGTAGGGCAATGTCAATTTATAAAATAATTCATATAACAGAAAAACTTGGCAGCACTATTTTTATAACCTCTAAATAAATGAAACGATAAAAGGAAAACTAATAGAAATGATTTTGCGTAAAACTGTTTCTAGTGCATTTAAATCCCATTTTTTGCTAAATGATTTATTCAAATGTCAGAGGACGATCCGGCAATTTGCAACAACAGCCGAAGTTACGTTCCAGAATGTAAATGTGCAGAAATATTTAGAAGTGTTGCGTCAAGAATTCTACAATCAGCGCGTTAATCCATCGGGATTAACAGATAGCCAGAATCGGTCCTATGAACGAATTGATTTGATGGATAATATCGTACAAAATCTTGAACGATATCGAACATTGCAAGGAAATTTAACATCACAGGATGATATAGAAAACGAGAAAGATGAGGATATGAAAAAATTGTTGCAAGAAGAGGCTGAGGTAATGTTTTTGTTATGTTACAGATTTTGTATGATTTCCCTATTTTTCCCTCTCCTGCAGGTTTACAAGGACCTTCTGAAAAAAATTGAAAATGAAATTATGGATGATATTTTAAATCTAAATGAAAACGATACATATCCTTCATTGATATTTGAAATTAACGCTGGTGCCGGTGGACAAGAAGCAATGCTTTTTGCAAAAGAACTATTAAATATGTATATTAATTTCTTTAATCAAAACAACTGGAATTATGAAATCATAACTGAATACCTTACTGATATTGGAGGTGTGTTAGAGGTGATAATATCCATTCCTTGTCTAATAATTAGCCTGTCTACTATTAATCTACACTTAGGTTTACGTCACGCGAATATCATTGTCAGTGATTCTGCTGCCTTCAATTTGTTGCGTTACGAAGCTGGGGTCCATCGCGTTCAGCGCATTCCGTCTACAGAAAAATCTGGACGCATACACACAAGCACTGCTTCTGTTGCCGTAATACCACGCCCCTCAAATATAAATATAAATATTTCTGAAAAGGATTTAAAGATTGAAACAAAACGTGCGAGTGGAGCAGGTGGTCAACATGTCAATACAACCGATTCAGCTGTGCGTATCGTACATTTACCGACCGGGATTGCTGTAGAATGTCAAACAGAAAGATCGCAATTTAAAAATCGGGAAATTGCTCTACGTCGTCTAAATGCAAAATTGCTCCAGCAACAATTAGAACGCGATGAAGCCAATAAAGAGGCAACGCGAAAAGCTCAGAAGGGTACTCTTAATCGCAATGAAAAAATACGCACATACAATTATGTGCAAGATCGTATTACCGATCACAGGATACCCAATGGTACTATGCATAATTTGGAAGTATTTTTGGAAGGTGGTGATCAATTGTTTACACTTATAAAGCGTTTGAAAGAATTTCATCAGAAGGCTCAATTGACTCAAAGAATTGCAGAAAGTTTGGAACGTGTAGAAAATGAGGCTAATGAAGAAAAGAGCAAAAAGACGAATGATCCAAAGAGTTAATTGAAATTTTATATATACACTATTGCTTAAGTAAATTGTTTACAAAAAAATACCTAATATCTATCACCAAAATTAATTAAAAATTATAAATTTAAAATTAAATCCCTTTTATAATTTATAAATTTAAAATTAAACCTTTTATTACAGTGCATACGTTGAGTATCTACTCTATTTATTTCGGTTTACTCAACTGTTTTGACTCTATTGAAACGGAAAGACAACTGGAAAGACGAGGCGATGCGAAAATCTTAGAATAAACATGTAATGTTCCTTAATAATTAGTGCTTTTCTGAAGTTGAAAAAAGAAAAATAGTATTATAATTTACAATTAATATCATTTAACACTCAATTAAATTCAACTACCTGCTTAAAGTGTTTGTTTCTTTCTTGGGCAATAAGGCGTAGGAATTATAAATCTATAAGAAATTACAGAAATTCGCTACAGATATTTAAAATTTGGGAATTTAATTTTATTTTTTCAACTCTTTTTATCTTTTTGTTATAAAAACATATTAATGCATTTATGTGGGAGAAAATATAAAGAGCGCAAAAAGCTTACTTAACGATATTTACCGAACCAACGGGTTTTTGTGTAATTAACACTCTGGAAAAATTCATTGTTTTCCCTTTATAACTACAAAATTGGTGTCCTTAATAGAAAAATCACGATGATGGACAAAATATGGAAACGATGGACGATAATGGAAAACATTTAATTATCGAGGCTCGGTATTACACGACACGAGTTGGAAAATTCATAAAAGTTCTGATAGCAAATTAATAAAACTAATTTTGGTACTTGCACTTACAACGTAAACAAATTTAAATGATTGATGAAAAGGAGCTTTATTTTAAATAGCTTTAGACCTATAGAAGCAATTTTTTATTATTATCACCATATATTAAATATTATTGATTACATTATTATCCATTTTTATGGGTGGTCTTGAGTTCCTTCTTAAACAAAACTAAATTGTTACAAATACTTTTAGTGGAGAGTTTTAATATAAAATTCAAGTAAATAAGTATGATGTGTTCATTACCAGGCTCGCATCGTCTTGTCTTTCCAGTCGTTTGTTTGACACAATTATATTGCGGGAAAACGTCACTCCTACTAGTATTAAACAATTTAAAGTCTACGGGAACGATGAGACGATCCGAGTCTTGGAAAAAACAAGTAAATAATTACATAATTATATAATATATATATTAATCTAAAACAAATTACTTAAAATCTAAATAAATGACAACAAAAACCAACTAAAATATTGTGCTTCCATCTTAGATACACAAAATTAAACGACGACGGCACCCGCCTCTGAACGACTCATTGGAAGATCGGGACAATTTTTCCATGTATCAGATAGAGGATCATAACATTCAACAGCACTGATTGTTATTTGAGCGCGATAAAAGTTAACTTCGCAAGGCTACAAAAATGTAAAACAAAAAGTAATAAATAAATAAATAAAATCAAATAAGAATAACATGTAATACATTATGGTACTTACCTGATCACCACCTGCGACATATAATAAACCATCTGCAGCTGCAACTGCTGGAATAGCGCGTGGTACAGACATCGAACAAACGGTAACCCATTCATTCTCATCGAAACTATACCGTTCTACCGTACTCAGGACCTCCTGTGCACTACTATTGCCACCAACTACATATAAATAACGATCTAAAATTGCCACACCCATTTGACAACGAGCTATTTGCATACGAGCCAAAGGTTGCCATTCTTTAGTGACAGGATTATAGCTGGCGAAAAAGAATATAATGGCACAGATAATAAAAATAACGCTAAAAATGTTTGAAAAGAAACGTGATACAAACCTTACAAGATCAGGCAGATGACGACTCGATGTAGTACAACCGCCCACAATATATACTAATCCCTCAAAACTCACCACACCCATACTGAAACGTGGCTCTGGCAGATCACCGATCATTTCCCACGTATCTTTTTCTGGATCATAGCTTTCCATGGATCCACCAATGTCATCACCAATCCAACCACCCACAGCCAATAATTGACCACCCATTGTGCATAAGCCAAATTCACACCGTGGCACTATCATCGGTGCAATCGGCTGCCAGATGTCATTTTGTGGATCGTATACTTCACCATTGGCTAATATCTGTGAACCCCTTTCACCGCCAATTACATAAATTTTTCCATTCAATGCCGCCACACCCGGCAGTATACGTCCAATTTCCATTGGTGCCGTCTCGGACCATTCGCGTCGGAATATATCAAATTTGGCGACTGTCTCAAAAATGCAATCTGCAGGATTCCAAGTACGCGGGGTTTCACGTCGTGAACCACCAATAATATAAATATTTTTTTTTGCTAATTGTCGAGGGCAAACTCGTAAGGGAACAAGCTGTCCACGTTTCGAGGCAATGTCACGACATATAGAACGTAAAGCTATTTTAACCGACATATCGCGGCAATCCTTAAGAGCCTGATCAATTACTTTGACCGGTACTAAAGCCAAACGTACATGCGAGAGTATATCAAAGACAAAACAACGTCTTTGTGTTACATCGTGTTTAATCCAACGTAATGCCGCTTGAAATACTTGTGATTCGGAATCGACACGAAGCAACTCAGACGATAGAAGTTGCGAGAGAAGTGTTTGAGGAGTGTCCAAGAATTCATCTTCTAAAGTGATCTATAAAATAAATTTGTTTACAAATGGCATTATTTTCGAAAAGAACATGCTCAAAATAGAATCAATTGTAAATAGTATTTACATAATGTTAATTAGAAAATAATAAATCTAAATTAGATTTTTAATAAATTAATAGTTATGGTTTTATATAATTAATAGTAGGAGCAATAGTTAATGAAAACACATTGATTGAAACGGCAGCACAAAGTGTAATAAAAAAGTAAAAGATAGTTTTTAATAATAAATGAGATTTTTTTGTGTATGTAAGACAGAAAAGCAACTAATCCGAGTACAAATGAAAATGAGACTTCCTAATGGTAAATGATAAAAGAACATTCGCTAAAGAAATTTTCAAATTTGAGAGGAATAATAACAAATCAAAAGTTATCAAAATAGGAATAAAAAACAAATGAAGGGTGGTTTCTATGTCTAAAGTATTTATAATGCTTTATACTTACATGAGGAAAATTAGCATGGACAAAATTCAAGGCGCTCTTAGCCAATGATTCACAATTATGAGCTTCCGCAAAACGTAAAATGCCCAAGGCATTCGTGGCATGTAATTCACGGCATAAAAATTCACAGCAACCATCAACAACCTCATTTAGTTGTAACATATCAGCCGCTGCCAGAAGCTCTTGTACATTTGTCTATAAAAATTTATATAAATATGAATAAATATATACAACAAAGTTAACTAAGCTTTACCCAACCTGTGTTATTTCACAACGTCCTGTATAGATGAAATTCAGTAATATACTCATGATCTCACCATCGATAGTATGAAGTATGACGGATTTCTGCTTGCCTTCATTAAGACCCAATTCAGGACGAAACATTGCTTCAAAGTAAGCACTGGCAGCGCTCAAAACGGCGCGATGAGCATTAAAAGTAACACCACCCGCAATGATCTCCACGTCGCAGAAACGCGATTCTTCTCGCAACAAATTCAAATTCGACAATACCTTGAAAGGATATTGGGCATTGCAATAGGAAGGCATCGAAGTGGTGGAACTGGTAGACCGTTGACCATTGGCGACATTGTTCAAGGTGCTGCTGATACCTGTGACGGCAGGGGAGCTAGCAGTTATGGAATGAGAAGTCGATGTGTTTCCATTATTGCGAAAATTTGCATTGAATTCATTATGAGGTGAGTAGGTTTTCAAAGGCGGCATTTTATTGGGGTCTCTGAAATGAGAACGTTAATAGTATTAAAACAACGCCTTAGAACATTTTATATCAAAAAAATAGATTTTACTGAAACTGCTTCAATTTAACAGAGTTTAAATGATCTCTCGATATTTATAAAGAAATAAATGAACACGGAACTGTCTCGTAATTGATTTTTGTTTACTTCGTAAATTTAATAACAGAGAAAACAGCTGTTTCTATGCGAATAAACCACCACTATTGGGGATGTGATTTTTAACCAGAAATAAAGAGATAAGACAATCATCACTATTACACCACACATTCCCTTCAAGCACCAGCAAAATGGTACAGATTTACCTAGAATTCTCCACGTATTTCTTATGAAAGCGGTAGTTTTTTACATAATTCTTAATCGTGTAAGAAATAGTTAAATAATGAACAAAAGATTATTAACATAAAAATCCGAAATGTTTATTAGTCCCTTATGCTTTTAAAAATAGTATATTTGGTACTGAATTGATTACTTACTATTCCATCTAACAATCATTGCAGAAATCACATCACTTTTGTTTATATGTGGTGAAACATATTGTTATTTTCTACATCATGACAGAAAATAATAACAACAAAATAGTTAATTCTCATATATGGTATATGTTATTTATAAAAGGCTTAAAAATAGAGATTCTAGCACTTTTTGTTGAGATGAATTGAATGTGTTCTCTCTCTCTCTCTCTTTATCGCTGTTTCTAATATATACGAAAATTATTTCTCAGATACTCTTAATAAATAGAATCACAAAATCACGATAATCAAATATTAATTAATGGTAACCGTTTTTATTTTAATTAGTTTTTAAAGAAATTCACTTTACGAAATATAATTTACAATGAAAAAATTAATTGTAATGTTAAATTAAAGTATTTATGAAATAATTTGAATATATAGATAAATCGAACACTAATGTATTAATACTCACTTTTTTTATCACAATCAATGAATGAGGTCCGTGAACTGTGAAGATCAAAACTTTTCTTCAGTTCCGTTCTAACCAGTAATACGTTGTTATTGTCCACGTCCAATATCCACAATCAACTTATAAAACATAAATAAAATTTAGCTGCACTTCTTTCTTCAACTTCTTTATATTTTCCTCAGAAATCATTGCTTTAATTAATGTCAATTAGGTTTAATTGATTGTGGCGAGTTTTTGTCTGGCTGTTGGAAAGGTCTTTTCTTTTACTTTCTTTTACACGGAACTAACGGTCACATTATAAATAGAAGGATTATATCGCCCGTACATTTTCTTTAACTTTACAATTTATTTGATATTAATTATTTTTTCGTTTGTATTCCTTTGAACCCTAAACGAAACTTCAATTTACAAGTCTCTAAAACGCCCCTCATGTAAAGACTACATTACTTCTCTATATGTAAATCAGGCGTTCTTAAATTGTTTGAGCATTAACTAAGCCGAATTAGCTTGTTCTGAAAGGCCTTTAGAACTATATCAGCCGGCCACGAATATATTAAAATTTGATAACTAAAAGCCATTACTGTATATAAAAGTGGAGATATAAATGGAATGTAATAATAATTCAGAATATATATTAAGATGATTTTCCGTAAAACCCTAACAATCTTAGATTGGAATAAACCGGTTCTGTCGATGTGCCACTTTCGGGAAAGGTGATTTTATATTCAAATATTCAATAATACAACCTGAACAGCTCCTCTAATTATAGAGTTAGCCCTTAATTAGTGAAACCTTCTTTTATGGCAGACGTAATTGACCGCATTAGTTTTAATTTGATTTTGAAAATGTAATCATTTGTTCATGATCATTTGGTTATCCGACAGGGTGGGATAGTGATGAGGGTTGGAATGAATATCTGTCATCGCTTTTGATATTTGCCTTGGAAACAAACCTGTTTCGTCAGTGTCATTTTCTGTTCTGGTAATTTCATACTTGTTCACGCCCTTTTATTTATCTTTTTTTGTAATGGACGAACAAAAATTTATCGTTTTCGTTAGTTCGTATCTCTTAGCCTCTTCTTATTCTGGATATATTTAGTAGGTAAGAAAATTTAAAGGCTTACCATATTTAAATTTGTGTCTATATTTCCGTATCAAATAAGAAGTCCTGCACAGAAGGCAAATTCGTATGTTATTTATTATTATTTTCGTAATATTTCTATATTATTTATTTGAGATTAACGATAATTTTAAGACTTCCTTATTCTGCAGTGTTTCACACGTAAGCCGGAAATCAATGACCCTACGCATGAAGTTTTGGAAATTATCCATGTAAATACAACAAAGTGTGTATAAAATGTAATTATGGAAACAGCTGATTTGTTATTTTTTGCAAGCATAACCCTTTCGTGAACATACATATCATTTAACCCAGTATTATCCTTTAAACAAAAAAATATTTAATGAATTGAATTAACAATTCCATATGAACACTATGTCTCTACCGCAAATCAACTGCTAATTGACTAATATTAATCGACTCAGCTAGTCAGGGCGTCTCCATAGGTCAATAATCCAGTGATCTATCATTCGCTTACTTAGAATTGCGTTGACTTACAAATCGGATTAAAACATTTAATACCGCTGGGGTATAAATTACATATATGTTGCAAACCAATCAGATAACAGATGGTGATTTTTTGCTGAAATTGGGTAAGGAAAACATCTTTACTGGACTGCTGAGTTTAACCATTATTTTAAAAATGAGCTGATTTTACGAGTAATTTTATTTATTCTAATGAAACAATAGTTCATTGTTTCCTACTAGAAGCCAAACCGTAAGAGGCAAAGTAACTTCCTCGTTTCATTTGCGTACGGTCAACCCACACTGAATGCAAAAGTTTTTTTTCAAAATGACACCG
Source organism: Physocephala rufipes (assembly GCA_963966595.1). Lineage (NCBI taxonomy): Eukaryota > Metazoa > Arthropoda > Insecta > Diptera > Conopidae > Physocephala > Physocephala rufipes. The sequence goes on from OZ016502.1 coordinate 2,204,059, forward strand.
CTGTCGATAACTACGTACATACTTTCAGTGTCACCTAAACTGTTTAAACGAAATAGAAAATAACATTTAATCAAAAAATATGTTCTCTTGTTTGACGGTATTGGAGAATGATGGTGGATTTTTCAAAAAAAAATTTGGACATAATTTCTTTGAGTACAGAGAAGGCGCGTGAGATCAGACCCTCCTTTTGTATTGTCTTTCCAGTTAGCTTTCAACTGTTTGATAACGCTGTGTTCGACAAGACGCCACTCTCAGTAGCATCAAACTGTTGAAAGGCAGACGAAGTAATGCGGAATTTGAAATAACAGCACAATCACTAACTCCACTAACTTATTTGCTTTGCATCAGTTTTCTGTGTGCGTTGGTGCGTTCCTCTATAGAAACATTTTTTGAAATCACGCGAAACACGCGAGAAATCCCCGAATTGCAGTCAAACATTCATGGAAGTAATGTGCGTTTAGAGCCATCATCTGTATTTATTCAAAACATATCGCACTTTTCTTTTTTCTTGTATTAAATACTTCTTTATAGAAAAGATAAAAGTAGAATTATCTCGCAAATATTACGGTTTTGTAAAAATGATTGGTATATTGTCATAACATGGTCCACTGGTGCAAACGAATACTCTTCCCACGGGAGTTAACAATTTGACGGATTATTCGGTGATTTTTCATCCATATAAAAATGTCCGGGTTGGGGGATCGAAACTTATTAAATAAGAACTACACTTTGCACATTTATTAAATGATTTCGATACGTAATTAATCTGAAATACATTTCAAACTTTTTTCATAACATTCGCAAAGTATTTTCTCTAAAAAAATACTATATGTGAAAACTACCAACAAAATGTTTTTAGAATAAAGTACATAATTTTTATAAAATTATTAAGATTTTGATGTTAAAACAAGTTTAGTAAAACATATTTGATTGAAAAAGAGTTTAATCTTTATATGTATTAAATGCGTACTGCATAGGGATCATTGAAAGAATCCAATGCATTATTTGGATAATATTTAATGTTTTATAAAATTATGTGTTGTACGATCCAATGAATGGCGTAATATTCAATTCATTAATAAGATTCACAATTTCAAAAATAATGTAATCGGACAATGATCCGATCCTTTGACTTGTGATCTTATACAACTATCGACCACACGCTTAACAAAACGTTGTGATACTAGAAAATAGTCCAAACGCCAGCCAACATTACGTCCACGTGCACCGCCTATATATGTCCAGAATGTATAGGCGCCTGTTACATCTGGATATAAATTTCTAAAAGTATCTATAAAACCCAAAGATAGCAATTCAGTCATTTTTTCACGTTCCTCTTTAGTAAAACCGGCATTGCGAGTATTGGTTTTTGGATTAGCCAAATCAATTTCTTGATGTGAAACATTCATATCGCCACAAATAATAACTGGTTTACGATTATCCAATTGTTGAACGTAAGCTTGAAATAATTTCTCCCAACGCATTCTTGGTTCCAAATTAACTAGCTTACGTCCGGAATTTGGTGTATAAGTACAAACTAAAAAGAACTTTTCATATTCGGCCGTAATTAAACGGCCAACATTATCGAATTCTTCATTTCCAATACCGTATTCAACATGAATGGGCATGATTTTAGAATAAATAGCTACTCCTGCATAGCCACCAGGTTGACAAAGCCAATAAGGATGATAACCTGGTATGCGTTCTGCTTGCACAGGTAGCTGATCGGTGGTACATTTTGTTTCCTGTGAAATAAAAATTAATTAATAAATTAATCAATAACTATACATGCTGAAACGTGCACACGCTTTACCTGTAAACAAAATATATCCGGTTGCTCGTAATCCAAAAATGATAAGCCACCCTTCTTTAGCCAAGAACGCAAACCAGCCACATTCCAACTGCTTATTTTTAAATTATATTCATTGTCTCCTGCAGTGGCTAAATCGAAATCAGCTTTTTTATAAATAGTATCGATATTATTCAGCGGAACTGTAGCGGAACTAGCCGAGGCGGCTTTTTTATTTTTTGAAGCTTTAAAATAATAGAAAAAATGAAAATTTATAACGGCCTCCTCTTTAAACATTCCCCGCCAGGCGAAAATTACCTTTCCCGCCGTCAATTTGATCAACTTCTACCACTGCTGAGCGTTTTCGAGCACGCATTGAAGTTTTTTCAGCTTGCTCTAAAAATCAAAATAGAAAAGTAAGAGCAATTATTACATAGAAAAACAATTTAATCTCAATACAAGATATATTACCAAACAGAGACAATAAAACTAAAAACGTTTTTACAAAAAAATCTGCTAAACCGTTTTTAACAAAGTAAAACATTTTCTAATTTCGAAGAAAGACTGCATTAACGTACGATCGACAGTTGCCTAACTATATATTACTAACATATATAAAAGAACTATATATGTTCAAACCATATCAACCCTCCGTTTGTCTCGATTTTCAAAACTTGTACCTGCAGAAATTCAGAACATGAAAGAACTTCTGATAAACACAAAACGCATTTTGTTCTGAAACGTAACGCGAGTTTTGTTTGCTAGTGTTCCTGGAATTCACAGCAACCATTTTGTATGTATCGCGCTCTGCAGAAAATTGTCAAGGTTTTTTTTCAAATGCGATGATATTTGAACAAGCAAAAAACCAAACCAAAGCCTTTAATTCAAGAACGATAGAAATGAAGCGGACTATTTGTGAATTAAACCATTGAGTAATACATGCTTGCGCCTTAGCAACCCCTTTATTATCCTCAGAAATTTACTTATTTCATATCATACATCACCCCACCACACCCACAGCCTTCCAGTTTTCCAATCTGGGTGAAATCTTTTAAAAAACATAAAAAGTTAAAATAATAAATTGTGTTCACGTATATTTTCAGTTTTGCAAAAATCTACATCGACATGTAATACGCATTAAAAGGTAGGCACTGTTAGATTCTGTACGAATCATTCTGTGCATGTATATCTAATCTATTTGGAATCATCACCTTGCATTGGTTCATTCTCCTCAATCAATTCATTCGTCTTTTTGGCTCCACGCTTTACCGTTGATTTAGCTGTTTTAGCAACAGTTCTCTTCTCCTTTGCACTGATTTTCCTACCACCAGCTTTTGATTCCTCTATAAAAAAGAAAATGAACATATTTCAACAAAAAACTCTTAGACAAAAATTTATACAACTGCAATTTTAATTACATTTACCTTCAGATTTGTTCCCACTTAAAACGTTTGTCTTCTCCTCCATCTCAGCACCCTTTACGGTTCGCTTATTAACCCCACGCCCACCTCCTCTAGGACTTACAGCTTTGTTTGTTACATTCTTTTTTAATTCTGGTACCTTTCTGCCTCCTGGTTTTGTAATTCTTTTTTGTCTTGGCTTTTTCGGAGTTTTATCAATTCTTGATCTTTTCGGTGGCGAGCTTTCAACGACTTCCTCCTCTGCCGGCTCTACATTTTGTGCAGCTTCCACTTTGGATTTTTTGCTATATGAACGTTTTTTTGGCGGAACAGCTGAAAGAGGTAAAATTATTGGACGTCATTGAAAATTTTACTAAAATAAAATTAATTCCTCCTTTAAAAAATCGTACCCTTTTCATTTTCATCAATTGCCGGGATGTCCGATTCCTTTACATTGTTGTCATGTAGATCAAGATTTGTGGGTGGTTCCTTCTTCTTACGCCTACTTCCTCCGGTATTTGCTTTAGGTGATTCTTTTTTTGTTTCATTAATTTCCGTTTCAGCATTTTCATTATGGACTTCAGTTTCGGCATTTTGTGCCTTTCCTCTGCCTCGAGCCGCTTTAGCTTTCGGTGACTTCCCTGGTGATGATTTAGTTATTTTCGTTTCGGATTTATTTTCTACGGCAACTTTCTTCCTGCCACCTCTCGATTTAGAGATTTTTTCATCGACCGCAGCACTTTCCTCCAAATCCTTAGCAGTGCTACCATTTTCGACAGAGGCTTCTGCTTTCCTTTTGCGTCCTTTTCCAATCACTTCCGCTGAGGCGCTGATCACCGCCGGTTGTTCTGAAATTTCTTCTACAAACTTTTTACCTCTACCACCAGCGCCGCCGCGTGCCTTTAATGGAGCTTTAGTCGTCAATTTTTCAACACTATTTTCCTCACCGGCGTCACCGGCACCGCGATTATTCAGTTTTGGAGATGCCGTAGAACCAATTTGAGATTTTCTTCCTTCTCCATTTAACACTTCACCAGCACCTTTTTTTACAGCTTTGGTTGGTTTTCGATTAGAAAACGCTCGTGGCATTTTCACGGAATTTTATTTTTAGTAAAAGTTGTATCAAATATTAAAGGCTAGATATTTTGTTAAATTGTTTAGTTTACGCGGTATTTCTTTAAGTGATCGCCTAAATCGTTAAACACATTCGTTTAAACGATTTTGTGTGGTTTTTTATCAAACAAAACAAAATGAAATATCCACAGAAAAGATATGCGATGCGAAGCGCAAAAGTCAGATCACGAAAATAATGCCTCTGTTTGACCCTTGTATTCACTGAACATTTCGCGCCCTTTCTCTTGTGGAACCTAAGCGGAAAATTATTGCAGTCCAATAATACCCAGAAACCGTGTCTATACCAGTGTGAAAATAAGAAATATTTACAAAAACGGTGTGTCTACATGATAATTCGTTGATATACCACCACCCCACACACAGGCTTCCTGTACAGTTGACATTTTAAAATAAAGCAATATTATCCGTCGATTTCATTTTTCCATTTAGGTTTTTTCCACTAAAATTCCGTTTACATGCCGAAACTAATTTAATATATTCCAGATAACTTCAGAAAATTTATTTTAAATAATGACTCGTTACCCAGTCACATCCAATTCATTTCCTAAACCGAGAAAATGCACGTATATTTAATGAGTGTCTGCTTAGCAAGTATGAACTTCTCTCTATAAATATAAACAACAAATGATTGTTGTTATAAAGTATCAATTCTGGGAACAGTAGCCCATACCCCATACTGGCCATATCGATTTTGTCGTTAATACCAAAATTTAGCCGAACTGAATGACAATGCAATATTCAGCATTAAGTATGTCGCCCGCGCCAACTTTGGGGAACGCGTACTGAGAATGACTGTTGAAGAAGATTTTCCAAATTTTCAGTTTTTTTTTTATTTTTAGTATAAAGTTTTTGGTAATAAATTTCCATCGTCTCAATGTTACAAAATATTCAGTAGAGAAGGAAAAAAATATATATATTACAGGTGAGAAGTATTTTATAACTCGTGAATGAATTATACTAATTATGTAGCTTAATAATAATAATTAAATATTAATTATTATATAAAACAATTTATATTAGAATTACGCTAATTATAAAAAAAGCAAAGCACGACTAGTTATGAAATATAATTTCATTTAAATGACTTCCTCGACTGGATTTGCAATATTCCATCCTTTCAATCCAATCTTTTAGCACATTTTCAATACGTTCAATTCCTATTTCAGCAACAGCGTTAACAATATTTTGTTTAAGTGCCTGAATTGTTTCTGGATTATCGACATAACATCGATCTTTAATAGCGCCCCACAAGAAAAAATCGACCGGTGTTAAATCGCAGCTTCGTGGTGGCCAATTGATATCGCCAAAACGGCTGATTACACGATTATTGAATTTATTACACAAAAAATCAATTGTCGTATGATTTGTATGGTATGCAGTACCATCTTGTTGAAACCAGAGTTCGTTAATGTTCAATTTTTCAATTTGTGGCCATAAAGATTTGGTTAGCATATCACGATAGCGTCTTCCATTCACGACAATATTCTCGCCATCTTCGTTTTCAAAGAAAAATGGTCCAATAATACCGCCGCTCCAAAAACCGCACCAGACCGTTACACGATCGGATAGTAAAGGTTTCTCAACGATTATGCGTGGATGCTCTGAACCCCAAATGCGACAATTTTCTTTATAAACGAAACCACCCAGATGAAAATGTGCTTCATCCGAAAAGATTATTTTCTTAGCAAAATCTTTATCATTTTCTAACTGCTTCAAAGCCCATACCGCGAAACGATATCGTAGAGGATGATCTTTTGCTTTCAATGCTTGAGTTAATTGTATCTTAAAGCCGTATAACGGTCTTATATTGACAAGATCTTTGCGCATAATTCGCCTTAGGGTAGTCCGACTAATATTGAGTTGTTGGCATCTACGACGATGTGATGTTCTCGGATTCATATGCATACTATCGATAACAGCCGCAATATTTTCGCTCGAACGTACAGGACGAACGCGAGGGTAGCTCTTATTATCAATTAACATGCCAATCGTTCGTACTTTCTTAATGAATTTTCGTATGCACGGAGCGGTTGGTGCGTTCTGTTCACCGAAAGTTCTTTTTAAAATACGAACTGCCTCCGCAACACGACCATCACATTGGAAGTAAGTTTTTAATATTTCGAAACGCTGTTCGAGGGTAAAGCGATCACGCCTTCTTGGCGATGCACCTAGATGAGAAAATTGAAACTTTTAAAATACAATAAAAATTCAAACTTTCTAAACTTACTCTTGTCACTTTCAGAAGATTTCAAAGTTTTGAAGTCATTATGGTCAATATTCAAAGCAAATTCCTCTCTTTGTTTTTCACTGGAAGAGGAGTCTTCTTCAGTTTTGTTAGCATCGCTTTCTTCATCCAGTTGCAGGAATTGAGATTTTACTCTTGATTTCCTTTTGCCTCGCGATGATTTTACTTTTGGTGATTGCTCCGTTGACGCCGTTTTCGGTTTTTTCGTTACGGGTTTTCTTTTAGCGGATGCCTTTTTCTTACCGTTATTAGTTTTGGTTAATTTGGCTTCAACTTTAACACTTTCATCTACGTCCTGCGACGTGTTCACATCACTGAAATCGGCTGCGACTCGACGCTTCTTACGACTTCTTCCAATCACCACTACTGGGGCGATGGTCGCCGGTTCCTCCATTTTCACACAGTTTATTCTTTCTAGTAATACTACGAAAAGGTTGAGTGAAATATTAATCGTTAGGTTTTCAACCGCCTTAGGTGATGCGGTGTTCCTTTAGAGATTTCATTTATTTGAAAGTATTGGGTGGTGCAAACAAATAATAAATGGAAACAATAGCAAGAGCACAGATGCCAGATCGCAAAAATAGATTCACTAGTAATCTCTTTTACTAAACAATTATTTGTATTTCCTCTAGAGTTGTGGAACTTAAACCTGAAATTATTGCAGTGTTCTATACCAAGCAATCTGCGACATTGTGTAGGGAGGAGATATATCGATAAATAATGGAAAAAACTATCGTTATTACCACATGAATATCATTATATAATAAAATACAGAATAAATTCGCAGAACATAGGCCCCAGGAAATTTTCTCAGGCAGTGTAACGTCTTTAATTATGTAACTATTAGTACGTCGAAAAATAACAAAAATTTTTTGAAAACTGGAAGGTGTTTAATGATTTCGCTAAGTACTCCTTCATAAAAGATGGTCCTAAATAGCCCAGTAGATTGGTAGAAACTTCACGGAACGTATTAAATTTTCCTTTTGCCAAAAATACATAATAATCAATCGACAGGACACTCAAATCAATGAGTTCGAAACTACACTAGTTGTTTGTCTCCGAACCAAGAGTAATCGCAATTAGGAACATCGCTAAAATATTTTTGAATATATCAACCAGCAATTTCATTATAAATTGTTCAATGTTCCCGAACTACTCATCTCTAAAATATAGTTCCGCTGTATCTGATGTCGTGACACAAATATGAGTAGGAGCGTGTTAAATTGCGACTGTGACGGTTGATTTTCCTGGGATGTAAAAGGTTGCTAAGTTATACTTGTACAAGATGCAGGTTTTTATGTTTTCTTATTATGTACAGCATTTATAATAGGTTAGTTCGTTCACGTTCTGGCTAGTACTATAAATCACAAAGTTTTACTAATTTTTACTAGTTCGACAACTGGTAGCTTGAGCACATAGAAATACTTCCCTCTGCCAGCAGAAATTTCATTATTGAATATATAAACGTATCGAGCAGAATGTAAACAATAAGTTCGTGTAAGAATATCCCGTTCATATAGTTCAAACAAGAAGCAAAAACAAAATAAGAAGAACAAGGATACATCCGGCAGCAAAATTAGAAATCTTTAAACTTTTACGTGGCAGCTGCTGCATTTTCAGTCCGGCAGCATTAATTTTTCTCGCTTTCCATAAGAGCCAATGTAATCCAGACATTACTGCTGGCTGCCGGTAGAAAGCAGCATTTGTATGTGTTCAAGCTATGAGAATTTCTAGCATTATCTTATTATTATATTATTTTTTACTATAAGAATTTCATTCAGTCAAATGTTGAAAATTACCAAAATGTTAATTTTCAAATGCCAAAAATATTTATAATTGTTAGGATTTCTTTTGTTTAATTTTTTTTACAAAAGGGTTAATGTTTGCAAATTTTTCCGTGCTTATTAAATTATCAAACCCGAACATTTGAATCACCCTATTTGAGTAGCATTTTTGGACTGGTCTTATTGGGTGCTTTTCTAAACCGTACATCCTCGGCAAAACAAAAATCGTGTCCGTACTCACGGATTGTTTTAGCTACACCTACATAATGAACACAGTAAGGCCTTGTGGCTGTAAAGGTATAAGGACGTGCTTACAATGTGAGCATGAGTTCGATATTGTAAAACCAAAATTTTACAAACATGTCTGCAAGTCCTGGGTATATTGCCCACCCTGTGACCGCCTGTATGATGGCTGGGATACGCAGCAAATTCTTGAAGATCATCCCAAACACAATGGAGAGGATGGAATAGCTTTTCCTGGAATTTTAGTGCAACAGGATTTTCTAAGCGCAATCGAAGCCAACGATTTGATGCGTCAATTGGACGAAATGCCATGGGCGATATCACAAAGTGGACGACGGAAACAAAATTTCGGACCAAAAACTAATTTCAAAAAACGAAAATTACAGAATGGTGCATTTTGTGGGTTTCCAGCATTTACAAAATTCATACAAGAGCGATTTCATGAAAGAGTACCTTTGCTTCATGACTTTCGAACAATCGAACAGTGCAGTCTGGAATACGATCCTGCCAAGGGAGCTTCAATAGATCCACACATTGATGATTGTTGGATTTGGGGCGAACGCGTGGTCACTGTAAATTGCTGCGGTGATGCAGTGTTAACAATGAGTTTATATGAGTCGAACAAGGATGCTCGAAAATATAATCTAGATTTAGTAGAACGATACGCAGAGAAATTGCGCGTACCTTTGGAAAGTGAGGAGAATATGTGCCTTTTTCGAGAAGGCGTAATACGAATTCCTATGCCAAAGTAAAATTACCTTTTTATAATTTTTCTGACATCCTCACTTCATAATTTCTCTTCCATCAGTTTATCCTTGATCGTTTTGTATGGACCGGCGAGATATCAATTCGAGCATTCGGTCTTACGTGAAGACATTACAGAGAGACGTGTGTGCATTGCATATCGTGAATTCACACCTTCGTATATTGAAGGTGAAGATCAAGAAAAGGGGCGGATTATAATAGAAAACTCTCAAAACTTTTGGTAGAGATTGACACTGATTGTCTTATACTATTTTACGATTTTGGAAATTCAATTATTGGTCGTATTTCAATTATGGCTTCAGTTTGTTGTAGAAGACTGAAGTGGCTTTCCTCAGCGAAGCTTCCTATTTCGCTATGTTCATCGTACTAACCTCCTAGGATTACATAAATGCCGTACCAATAGTAACACCAGAGTGACAATGAGAATATCGAATGTATTAACCCGACCTTAAAACTTCTTTACTCGAAATAAGGCCGTGATTTCGGACGAAGGAGGACATTTTAAATATTAACCATTGCAGTTGTGGAAATTGATTTCAGCGGCCATAAAAGTAGCATATAATTTTAAAATAAGTTTTATTGAGGAAATACCTGATGCAGTGATACACCATTGTCGGTGCTTTCTATAGAATAGTCTAATCTGAATATATTAAGATTAATAACAGGATTGCAGGATATATCTAGTTTTTAATGGTGCTATTTTTTTAATGGGTTTCAATGGTATACTATTATTCTTTCCTTCTATGATGAAATTATATTACCAGATTCTTCTACCAAAGTGGCTTGCTCTTCTTCAACGCAATCAATACTTTGCGAGTCTTCCAAATGGCGTCCTTTTGATGGAACATTTATTTTATTTATATTCTCATGCGTTGGGAGAGGTCGATAATGCAAAAGTGCTACCTGCGCTGGCAATTTGAGCCCATGTACTCGTTTAATATGATTCCGAAGATTACTATGCGTGCTTAATTCTTTCCCGCAAATGGCACACTTATGATCACTGTGCGAGCTACGTATGTGTTCATATAAATCGGTAGACTTTGCAAAGCCTTGGGTACAATATTTACAAACATGTTGCTTTCGCACATGAGTAATAAGAAAATCTGCAGCGGAAAAGGCTTGCGGGCAGTATTTGCACATGTAAACAGCGCATGAAGAAGTGTTGCCGTTCGAAACTGCAGCTGCGGCCACTGCGGTAGCAGTTTCTATTGCTGTAGAAATTGAATAGTCTCCATTATCATTCAAATCATTGGCGTGCGCTTCTACTTCAACAGCTGCATAGTCCATAGTACGCAGTTCATTTCCAGCCATGGGATTGTCAGTGGTCTGCGAAGAATCTTCACTATCCTTTTGATGATTATTCTGCAAAGCCTCGATTTGAACGTTGGAAGGTATAAATTGAGTAATTACAAATGAACCTTGCTCTAATTTGGATTTTTCCCTTCCACGAATTTTACAACGTTTATGTGGTATGGGTGCGTCAATGGAAGTAGAAGACATCAATAGACTCTCTTCCAGTTCAAATGTGGAGCTATTTGAGTTATTTACATGAGCCAAGATCTGCGTAACGCCGTCAGTCAGCACAAATTTCGGATTTTTAATCATCTTCCGACGTTTGAGACCAATTAAAGTTTGGGACGGGGTTTCGTTGATTTTTCCATTTTTAAGCACTTCCAAATCAGAATTTTTCGCGATGTTATTGCCGTCATCTTTATAATTATCCCTTTGGTTAATTATATCAGTATCTTTTGTGTTTTGTAACGTACACAAACGATTTTCCAAATAATTTTCATTTTGTTCTTCCAGATATTCAATCACCTCGTGTTCAATAGTATCATGATCTTTGTCGATTATCACATTCGTCCAAAATTCATCCAATTTCTTATCAGCTTCTTCCACTTTACGATAAAATAGAAAGGATTGAATTAAGTCGTCCAAACAAATGCGACAGATCAGTTGGTCTGCGTTAACGTTTTGTTCCATCTCGGTGAACTGAAATCTCCATTTTTTTATTATTATAAATTTATTTTGTGTTATGGACTTGCCTGGCGTTGACTGAATACCGAAAGCATTTCCTGGGCGCTTATATTTTGACAAATACTTTCGGAATTCTCATTAGCGCCGCCTTCCGCGAAGGACATTTGAATCTCATGTTTAAGTACATCGAATTCTCCTTTGCCTAAACACACTCTACAAAGTTTTTTTAAATCATTGACGGAGCAACAGTTCATATTTTTCACGTAGAAATACTTTAATTGAATTTGATTTGGGTTTTGATGTAACGATTATTCTTTCATTTAAAATACAATGCAACCTATCACTTTTGTGTTCTGGTTCTTAAGAAGTAATGGATATGAAACACGTAAAATGACAGTTGATGTTAAAATCAGGTGCATTTCAGGGTGTCACAACCAGTAATGTAAAAATTTGGAAAGTGGAATCTATTACTATTTTCCTGACCACACGTGTCGCAAATGATCAGACGGGCAGTTCATGCCCGTCATGCATGAACTGATAAAACTCTGAAATGGGTTTGCCCTGAATGCATTGTTTGTCCCATTTCTGATGCCACACCGGAGGCAAAATTTTTAGCTATGATTCATGAAATCAATTATCGCACTTTCCACAGATGTGACATAAGACCAACGAAACTAAAGTTCGATTCACACGACCATTTCTTGCGTTTTTTGCTTTGGTAAATTGCGACAAATCAGGAAACAATGAAATTTATAAATAATAATAGTATAACTAATTTTTATCTTTTATTTATTTTAGCATACTTTTCGAATTATTTTGAAATTATTTCACTTTCAAATGTATAAACATTATTTGTCTTTCTATATTAACAACTTAATAAATCTAGCGAGTAAACGATTAGAGGCGACTTAAATAATGCGATGACAACTACATCTATGGAGAATTATAAATTAAGCACAAATACGCAAACGCAAAAAAAAAATAAATTACACAATTATAAAATAATAGAAATTGTATCCAAAATGGATTAAATGAAGTACGCTGATTACGTAGATGGATATTACACCTACACTTTTAAATAATTAATTTTTATGTGGATTCAAAAGGGTCACCATGCGGTGATATTTTAAATGAAGATTTATATGCGTGTGTAAGGAATTTCACAATAATGATTCATATATTTTTCTCAGTGTATGCGTCTAAGGAGCATGAAAAAACTGAGAGTATACTTCTAGGAAGCACCAGAAATATATTGGCAAGCACTGAAGAGAAGTCCTGAAAACCGAAGTTAACATAACGTTATGCAATGCATAAAGTTACATTTTGTCATTAAGATATATCCCTTCATTATTGGTCTGATACATTTTTTAGTCCTAGCAAGGGACGAATCTAATTAGAGTAGAGTGAAAGAGATAGAATGAATGTTATGAATGAAACAAATGTATAATGAATTTCAGTCTTTTCGCAAAATGAACGAAATTAAAACAAAAACAAATAAATAATTAAATTAAAAGTTTTAAATTTGCAGACACTTTCGTACGTTTCCGCTGCCGCTACCGTTGCAGCCACCACCTCTGCTTTCGTTTCCCACGGCACCAATATTTACGTTTTGTTTAACGCTTACACGCTCAAATGATGCGATTAGTTCATCCAAACCCTTTAAAAGGCCCTCCTCCCGATTACCGGGCACCCAATCGTTGCGGTGAGTCACTTGGACTTCAGCTGGCAGCTCACAAGATTTGGCGAAATCGATTAACCAAGCGTTAACGTTTTCATCATCATAGATTATAAACACGCTGGAACCAACAATTTCATGTCTTGCAAAGAATGATGACTCCTCGATAGTGGTGCGCATGTAGTGCAACCTTTTGATTAGTTTCTCGATTACATTATGATGGCTGGCTCCAATAAATTGGGCAATAGTCTGCTCAATTTGTTCATTGCTTCGAATTGTTTTTAAATCTTTTTGTGGGCTGTGACCGCAAATACGCATTGCTTCGATACGAAAACCTTTTGCCTGCGAAGAAGACATCGCTTCACGGAAGAGCATGTAACGTAATTTCGTTATGGCCTGAGCCTGGTGCTCGTCAGCGGTGGGTGCATTCCTATCAACGGCCACCATCTTTTTGTATAAATCAGGCCGCAGAGTTTTATTATTTACTTCCGATTCGAGAAATGTACGGCAGCCCATTTTAATATCCATAACACAAGGATCCTTGAAGCCAGCGAGCAGGTCCTGAAGTTCAATGAAAAGTTGATCGTTTAACTCTATCGTTCCATAGAATTGAGGAATAATTGGTGCTGTTTTAGTCTCTTTGGAAAGCAGCTTATAAGAGCGCAATTCCGGATCATCGAGGCTGCTGATGCGTTTGCGTACAATACCCGAAGCGGTAGGAACAAAACTGTAAGGAAAAGAGAAATATTTTCAATATTCAAAAAAATTCAATTTTCAAAAAAGGATTATTAAAATGGTGTAGATTCTGTGCTTATGATTTTATAATGATATAAGGTTGACAGCCGGATTTTTTTTAAACGCACCTTTCGGGATGTCCCGATAATTGCATCCATCCTTTTGGTTGTTTGCTGAAGAATGAGCTATTGTCTTGCTTTTGATGTGATAATAAAGATGATGCGTTAGCCTCGTAATTACACTAAAATTAGAAGAAAAGAATTCAAATTAAAACCAGAATTACTCGGGGAAATATTTAAACGAGATTTTGTAAAAGGGTTATACGAGAAATATGGTCAAAAAGTTTGTTTTATCCAACAGAACAGTCAGAATAAAAACTTTGACCAATATATAGTGCGAAGACGTGGAATGGCAGAGTGTAAATATTGGGTGGTTTGGGAGTTATTTTTTACAAAGCAGTAATTTGTTATGGTTCGAATTATATCATCTACATAAAATATAAACACGATATAAAGCAATATGTGATAAATTATTAAATAAATAAATACTAATAAAATATCAATGATAATACTTTCGCGAAATTACATAAAATAAACTATTAACATTATAACTATTATAACTATTAAATAACATACTTCTTAAATATTTTTTCTGTACAATATTTTATTATTGTACGTTGAAGTGTTAAAAACCAATTCTTAATTAAGTAATATATTTTTGGGGTAAACATTAATTATTTATATTTGCATAACAACAACTTTTGTTTGTGGCCACAAGTTGTAAATACATTATTTATTTATCTGAAGTGCGGAGCAAGTTAAATTTTTTTATTTGCATTAGATTTTTTATTAATTTGAATTGTAGTCTTTAATTGTTGTAATTTGTTTGCTTGAGTGCAAAATAAGGTTAAATCGATTGGGAAAACATATTATTATTTATTTTTTTTTTATACGTTCTGGAATCTATGAATTAAAGAGTGATGATTAATTTGAAATTATACAAAAAAAAAGAAAGAAAAAATAACAGGCAATAATAGAGTCTAGCTGCAGTTGGAGGAAAAACAAAAAAGAGCCACGGAATTCAGTTTATTTTTGTACGAGTTTTATTAGAATGTTCAATATGTTCAATATTAATAGATTTTTAAATATTAAAAATTATTATATGAATTATTATTATTAATTTATTATTTATTGCTGACGCGAGCAGAATGTTCAATTTACTTGAATTTTAATTTTGGATTTCAAATAAAGAATAAACAAAGTTCAATTTGTTTAAAAACGATACAAATTTTTTAAATAAAAACAATCGAAGAGAATGTGGAAATTTTTTCGCATTGAAATTTAATAATTGATGGAGAAAATAGCACAAAATGAAAAGAAATGTTTTGAAAAGCGTTAAAAATAACAAAAAATAAGAAAACATTTTAGAAGAAAATTGTTTCTTCTAAAATTAGAATTAAATTATATCAAATAAAAATAATTATAAAATACGTTTTAAAATTATTATGCTGATAAGTTTCGACCATGAGATGCGATACGATATATCCGCAAAAATTATTTCTATTTCTTTGAAATTATCGCTTATCGTGTTGGTGAAATTATGTAGATAATTCGTTGTTTGATAATCACGCGTATTTTAATGACATAAAAATTTTATTGAGGCAAGCAAATTAGTACAAATCGTTTGTTGTTGTTTTATTTCGTCATGCTCGTATAAAATGTTGGAGGTCATGTTGCAGGTCAGCATATTCGCTGCGAGCAACATTGCGCCATTATTGGTGCGGAACATGTGCCAGAAGCGTGCTGATAATTCCTTTCTTAAATTTCATAATTTTATGTTTAACATCGAATCAAATTGCGCTGGCGAGCTTTCAGTTATTTCAATTAGAATTTTCTGAATGTTAATTTCAATTTTGCGTTTATTTTTAGGCGTTATCTTCCCGTTATTTTATTATACCCTACACTCGAGGCGTCGAGGGTGGAGGATGTCAGATATAGAAATGAATATCGCGTGTGGAGTATTATTCATCCTTTTACTTGTGTTTATGTAATTTTTTGTTTTAATTTTAATTTTTATATTTTCTGCTTTTTGTAAATTCCTTTTGAGCTTAAATTTATATTTTATTTTTTCATTTCTGTTTTATTTTCTTTTAATTTTATTTTATTTTTATGTATTTTAAAATAATTTCTATTACAAATTTTTTTAATTCGTTTTTATTTTTATTTGATTTGTAAAATTTTATTTTAATTTATTTTTACAGAATATTTTTTAATGTTTAGTTTTACTTTATTTTCATTATAATTTGATTTTAATTTTATTTTTATTTAGTATTTATTTTTGTTTATTTCTTCGTTTAGTTTTGTTTTTATCATAGTTTTATTTGTTGTATTTTATTATGTTTTCATTGAATTTTTTAATTAAAATTTAATTAATTTATTTTTATTTCTATATTCTATCTTTTTAGTTTGTTTTAATTTTTCACACATTTCTATTTTATTTCTCTTTTAAGTTTACTATATTTGTATTTTCCTTTTTCCTTGTTTTTCTCTTGTATCTTTTTAGTTTTTATACTTTTTAAATTAATTAAATATTATTTAATTTCTTTATTCTTAATTTTATTTATGTTTATTTAATTATTGAATTCGATTTGATTTTTGTTTTCTTTTTCCATATTTTCATTTATTTTTTTTTTGTTCAATTTAATTTTCCATTTTTTGCTTTATTTGCATTTAATTTTTATTTTATTTAAATTTTAGATTTATTCTACTCTTCTTTTTTATTTTCTTATTATTCTGTTATTTCTATTTAATTGTTTTAATTCTATATTATTTTATTTAATTTTTTATATTTTTTCTTTTATTTCCATTGATTTTGTGGTAGTTTTTATTTTTAATGTTATTTCTATTTTATTTTATTTTTTATTTATTTCTTATTTATATTTATTTATGAATTGAATTGCAAAAATGTTTAATGTTTTATTTCATTTTAGTTTATTTTTATTGAAATTTTTTTATTTTACATAATTTTCATATTTGATTTTTAAAAATTTTTTACTTTATTTCTAATTTTTTATTTTAATTTTAAACTTATTCTAATTTCACTAGAACTTTCTTATTTTATTTCTATTTGATTTTATTTAAATTTCGTTGACTCGTATAAATGTTTAAGAACTTATTAAGGTTTATATGAATATAAATATATTTATTATTTGGCTTAAAATAATTGCAACTATTTGTTTACAATAAAAACTGATTTTTTATTTGAAAAGTTTCTATTGGAAAAAAAATTTGAGGAGTATCAAATTTCTTTAACTTTTTTTATATATATTTTTTTGTTAACGGAATTCATCACGGGTTTTATCACGGATATCAAATTAATTAATTAAGTTATCGCTTAACTAGTTTTTTTATTAAAATTTAGAAAGAAACAGTTGCAGATTTTTTATTTTACTTCGCTATTAATTATTACGTTACGTCTCTGTAAATATATTTAATACATATATATAAATATTCATAAAATGCATGTGTATATATGTATATATATGTGTGTGTGTAAATCTGCGAATGTGTACGTGTGTATCAACTTTCGTGTAAACATTGAGGCCACCATTGACGTCACAAAACTGATGTATACGCGTTACGATTTTTAAACGAATACTTTTTGCTGAAATTGATTTTTTTAGTTTTTATGATTGCGGTTATTATTATTATTATTACTTTACTGAAAACTAATAAGAAATATTTTGAAAAATCTAAAATTTTTTCCAAATTTAATTTCGACAGCTTATAAATTAAATTGAATTGTTTAGAAAATATGAAGAAATAAATATTTGGATATTTGCTTTTGGATTGTTTAGATTGGGAAATGTTTATTAGTTTTTGAAAAAGTTTTGGTTTAGAACATTCCAATTTTTTAACAATTTTATTTATTTTATTAGAATATCGAGAGATTTATTCTCTCGGAGAATTTATGAAAAAATTGGGATTTATCATTCGTTCAAAAATATCTTCAAATGAATATATGTTTTAAAATAAATTTTTAACCTTGCGTAGACTTGTTTAACGTACTTCCTCCCGCGTTAGCAAATGTGTGTTCAAGCATTTTTATAATTAGACAGTTAAAATTCTCTCCTAATTTCTGAATTTTCAATTGAAACTTAGAATTGTTTTTTTTTCTTTTAAATTTATTTGTTTATTTAAATTGAATGTTCGCTTTGCCATAATATGCTATAAAATATTTCTATAATGAGATTATTGCAAATCAAAATGCATTTCTTTGGTATTCAAATGAATTTGAAGGAGTCGCCGCTTGAACCTCGTGTGATGAATTCTAATTATAGTTGTTCTGTTGTTGTTGTTGTTGTTGGTTTCTTTTGTACGAGCAAAAATTGTGTTTTTTTGTTTATTGTATATTTTTATGCGGAAATAACGGTTTGAAGGATAGTATACAAAAGTGACTCATTACAATAAAAGCAAAGAAAATAAAGAAAAAAAATAATTATTACAATTCTTTAAAATTAGAGGAAATATTTTACTGTATTAAATCTTTTGCGTTTGAAAACTATGGATAATTAAAATAGACGTAATATTAACTATAAGTTCTTCAGCAAAAATAAATTTAAATTAAATAAAAAATGATTTAAAATTAAAAAAAATACTCAAGCGTAATCATGTGATTTTCTTGACATTGAAAAGTTTTTATATATTTTTTATACGACATAAATAAACATTTTTTTAATTGTTAGAATTATTTTAAAATTTTGAACCCTAAACAAATTAATTACACGAATTTCATAGAAACTATTCATGCCCAAAACCAAAGTACAAAAATCATAAAAAATTATTCAAATCATAATTAAAATCATTAAATGAAAAAAACGTGAGCCCATGCATGACGTGAGCAGATAAACGGTTGATTATAAAATACATTCATAATTTTTAAATTTTTATTGACGTCATCTACATATTTTAATAAATCAAATTATATTAATTTTTTGTTATTAAGAAATTAATGAAAACAAATTATCAATTTTTGTTAAAATTCAAATTTTTCGGCTTTTCGTCATATCATTTATAACGTATTCGAACAGCTGTTTCGATTAAATTTGCTTGCTTTCAATCCTTGACATTTTGTGATTTCTTCAGTTTTGTTTTTGTTTTTGTTTTAATAACAAAATATTAGCCGGTATATAAACCTCAATTTACTTGTCGTTACTCAGGGGTCATTGCAAACGTAAATAAACCAGTTTTGGAAAATTTGCATATTTTCTCTTTTTTTCGCAGGTAGTCAAAAAGAGAAATTTTGTGTTGCTTTACAATAAAAACAATTTTTCCTTTCTTCTTTTTGCGGTATATTGTTGTTATCCCTTCTCATTTTTGAAACTGATTTATAACATCAATTAAAAAAAAATTATTTAAAACCAAATTAAATTGACTTGAGTCATTTATTAAAACCGCATTGACGTCAGGCAATGTTTTTTTGTGTTTACATTAACAAAAACAGCTCACACCTTTCCCGAAAAAATGTATGTATTAATGCAAAAATTTAATTAGAAATAAAAGAAACAAGCTGAAAGACAGCAATGAAAAATGTGAAACACATAGTAAAAAGAGGAAATATTTCGAATGCAAGAAATACGATACTTAATCAAGAAATATTTTATGCGATGAACGTAATTAATATTAATAATATAATAAATTTTGAAAATTGAATCGATTTATATGAATTTTGGAAAGCTAAACTCTTAAATGGGCCGAATAATTGACAGCTGGCTAATGTCAAAAAACTGCCTCCTGGAAGCTCATGAATTTTTGCATCTGTTCATAACGAGTTCATGAACGAGTCGATAAAATCGAGTTCGTACAATAACAAACAAGGAATTGGGTCAGTTAATCACCCTGTCATTTTTTAGTTAGGTATTGCCCAAGTTAATTACAGAATAGATAATATATAACAGAATTACTATATACTAGTAAACGTACATAACTCTTGTCTTCAAAGACATATTTTCATAAGAAAACAACATTAAAGGCCCAAACTTCTTGCTTAAATTAATTAATTAAATATCACCCAAAATACAGATGAATGAACTTTCAAATTATTTATTTTGAAGATATTTATACGTCAAATGTTATTGAAGAGATCTCATTCTGATCCACTTGGATGGATCTTGAGATAGATAGATATGTTTTTAAATCGATCATTTTGGACACTACAGAATAATATTGACAATTCGTTTTAAAGCCATTTTTTCATAGAAAATCAAATACATTTCTAAGAAACCCAATCATAATCTTATTCAAAAACATCATTGTGTTTTTAATGAATCTTTTAATAAATTAACGGAACCGAATGGAATGAAACGCAAAAGAATAATTGAAATATTTTACAATTAAAAAAATGTTGAATATATTTATGGATAAATATGTGAATGTATACAGGGTTCGTTTCTTATGGAAACTTAGATATTTCTATGAACATAATTAAAGAACAATCTCGAAATTTATTTTTTTACAAAGCGAATCTTGTATAATTATGTCGTCTCATTTGGAGCAGGAACAGAAAAATAGCGCAGCTGTATCAATATTTAATAAACTACAATAATTCAGTTTTATATAAAGTGTATTGTGCTCTACATAGACTGAAAATATTTTATGATGGTGACTGATGCTAAAAAAATGCTTAGATACGATCGAGAAAAAGGAAATACGGTTCAATCAAAATAATACGGTTTAATAGAAATGAAAAGAAAATAGAAACTATAATCGTTTTCTGTAGAAAACTCGAATTAGCTATGAAATTAAGCAATTAAAATATATTTAGATAATATATAATAAATATTTAGATAATATATAATAAATACACAATAAACATTTATTAAATTATAAATCAGAAAATATTAAACTAATAAATTATATTTACATACGCGAAAATAAATTATTATATAATAATTTAAATAATTAATAATATTATAATTTAAACTTTAATAATATAAATAATATAATTTTTCATGAAATCAATTTATAAATATCACGTATAAAATTGTAAAACCTTCAGCAGTCGTAGTTGCCGTTAGTCGTTGGTCATCGTATCGTATTTATTCCTCCGATTAATTGTCTTGACAACTTAAAGACAAGTTTGTTTCTTAAGTCACTCCCAGAAACTCAATGGCAGCTGCTGTCGTTAGTCAGCTGTTTCATATTATTTGCATTCTACAGCATTTAATTTGAACTCAACGAGGAGTTCGTGTCTTAAGTCTCCCATAAGATTTTATAATATTCGTCGCGCGTCATCGGTTGTCAGAACTACATTGCTGCTTTTTAAACCAATTGACGCAAGTTTTAACGAGTTTGTTTCTTAAGTCTCCCAGAAGGCTCAACTCTTGTCGTCAGCTTTTTCTATTGCTCGTGATTTACATTCTAAATTTTGTTTATGAGAGAAGTGGGTCTAAGAAGGGATTGATTCTGTATGTGAATCCTTAATAAATAATTCCTTAATTTTTTTTAAGAAAGAGGGATATTTACCTCATTAATTCTGTTGCAATTGTTGGTTGTTCGAATTGTAATATTAGTGCTGTTATTAATACTATTTTGATTATTACTATTATTGAGATTGCTATTATTGTTGTTGTCGTTCTTATTAATATTGGTGACACCACCACTGCTGTTGTTGTTGTAATGCCATTCTTGTTCATCATTAATTAGAATTCTGCTAGTGCGATTATTATTATTGCCGATCTTATTCTGTTTTGTTGTGTTGTTGTTTTTATAATTATTATTGGAACTATCACCACGACTTTTATGATTATCCAATGCTATTAATTTCCATAATTGTCTTAGACCCATACCATCGATACAGGGTAAGCGTAATTTTTCGCTGGCATTTGGCCAGGCCATCATTGAATTAGCGACAATATTTGTTGTTGGTGGTGTTGTCGCTGTTGTTGTTGGTTGGGTTTGGGTTGTGTGTGGTGATTGGAGAATTGTTGAAGTCATAGTTCTTTGCCAAAAATTGTAACTATGTGTAGGTTTGTGTCTCTCTCTTTCACTATGGTTAACAAGGCTGATGATGATTTTGTTGTTGTGATTTGGCTGCAACCGGCTTTAGAAGCGTAACGAGTGTTTTGGCGAAACTCAACTAATTCGTAAGTAGTTTTTATGGGTGCGTTGCCGCTGTTATTGTTATTGCTTTTCAAGCATAATTTTCTTATATATTCTCAGCGTTCTCTTTCTTCCTTCAATTATTACGACGTCTTTTTGGCTCTGGTAACTCTTTATGCGTTCAGTTACTAGAATTTTATTTCCCTGCTTCTTTTTCTTGTTCTGTGTTCTTCTTCTTGTTTTTGGTTTTTTTCGAATGTATGTGTGTCTATCGCATGCAGAACAAGTTTTGTCGCAGCTTAATTTCGTGGTAAGCTTTCGAAACTTCTTTCTTGGATGGATTCTACACACACAAACTAAACTCGTTATATATGAATCTTTAGTTCTTTTTATGCACCCGCTATTGTATGTTTTAGTTATTTACATAGATCCATTACATAATATTGATGTTTATATTTTACTTTTACTTTGTAACTATAATTTGGTTCATTTGCACATAATTCTTTCTATTTTTTATATGCATTCACAAAACGCACTTACACGAATATACACATATCTCCTATTAATAGTTTGTCTGCAAATTGTTTCTCTACATCGAGATCTCTTTATGTGGTTACAAAAATTGTTAATGTAATTTTTATATATTTGTTTTGTTTTCAATTTAAATCATTTTCTTGAATTTAATTTGCTTTATTTTAATTTTTCATTTGTTATAATTTTGTAATATCACCATAAAAATTACACTGATGTGCGCTCAAACGCCATTCGAATCTCCGCCACAATGATAAACGTATGAGCAAAACTTCGCCGTTTGACTGACTGGTTTCGATCGATTTCGAGCCGTTTTTCTTTAATTTTTCATGGTTGCTTCGGGTCTCGTACTCGTCGGTTGTTTCGCGTATTTGTGTACATTTTGTTAGTTTGGCCGGTTATCGGCTTTCTAAAATAATTTGTTTCTTTTTTACTATATGAGTTTTTTCTCTGAATAACACCGTAGTTCGTTTCTCACACAGCAATCTCTTTATCATCAGTATGAAAATAGTATTCGTTTTTTTTAAAAATTCTAAAAATGTTTCATTAATTTAGTTAATTAATTAGTGAGTTTATTTGAACATAGAATTCAATAATTATTCTTTAATACATTCATGTCAGTTTAGTGGCTTCACATAACTCTACCTAGCAGTTTCTCATCAAATTAAACATAAAAAACACGAATGAAAAATCAGGCGTCGTCAACTAGTTTCTAGCTCACTATTTTGTTAGAGAAAATGAGTGATTAATTGAAGAGAGTGCATAATTTATTTACGAAATGGTGCTTTTATCCAGTTTACAGCTCTCAATACACTCTTTTTTTTCTTAGTAACCCAGTAAGCAGTTTTCTAAGAAATATTCACTTCTAAGTATTAGTAATAATATAATAGGTTTGTAAAAGATTCGGAAAATTGAAAAAAAAGTTTTCAGAAATGTTTTGTTAAATTAAAAATAATTTAAGTGACTAAAACATGGAATTGTAAAGAAGTAGCCGCACTTAAAAGTACTCTGACTCTTCCGTCTTGAAAGCGACAGAGCTCAAATTTTATAAACGTCACTTTCTTCTAACGTAATAATTTCAGTTTTTTACGGTTACTTTAAAGAGACCTGGTTCCGTTTTTATATAAAGCTTATGTCACATCGCCTTCAACTGCCGTCGACGTCGTCATATTTCGATGACCTGCTTCGATATATTCAGTCCAGTCATCAGTTGGACGATCTTTTGACGCGAAAGGATTAAATTTCTCCGTTATTTTACGGTTTCATTGAATAAGCAAAAACTGAAATAACTTTGCTGACGTCAAGTAAAATGATACTTATCGTTTGCAACTGCAATTACCTGACTTATTTAATGTGAGAAAAAACCAACAAATATTTAATACAATTTAAAACGGCTTGTTTTTAATATAAGAATTAATGTAATTGCTTTAATACAATAAATTTAATATTCTCTTTTGACTTCTCTTTTTCAACAAATAATTCAATAAAATTCAATATTTGTTTATTAAAATGTTTTCAATTTATCAAATCGGTTTTCCGTAGAAGTTAATGTCTTTCAGCACTTATATGCCACATAATAATACATATATAATGTACTAGAATTTTTTTTATTCAAAAAAAATGTATAAATAATGCATATTTTAAACATTTATTTTTTGTTCTCAAAGATTTTGAAAACCGAACGAATTAGGTTTTCGGTACGATGGAAACAAAATCGATTGGAATTTCGTTGCATGGTTTGCATAATGTATTCAATAGATATTCTAAGTAGAGATTCGATTTTTTCTTCATGTATTTCTTCAGGTCTGTAAAATTTTTGATCGGCTTGGTGGTTGCTCGATCAGCCTTGAACCCATTGATTTTCGATTGGATTCAATAATGCTGTTCATGCAAATTAAACATTTGTATGAGAGAGTGAGTGTATGTGTAAATATGTGTGCTGCAAATGGTACACGGTATTCACAAACGTCAAAAATTTACGTATTTTGTTTGCTTATCGTTGTTGCAAGTACCGATGACCCAATCGAAATGTTCCAAAGTAGAAGCAAATCATGTGTGTCTGTTGACATGGTTTTTGTGTGAGATAACGCTAATTTGACAGAGAAGTTAGTTAGAACGATGACTACAGTTATCTCACGTGAATTAAAAACCTTCGAATTAGAACCATAATAACAAAAGGTGACAAAAGGGTCATAGAACACTCACAGAGAGGAAAGTTCATCAATACGCTTAAGCTTATTCAATTTGGAGAGATCGAAAATTAATTAAAAGTTAATTAATTATATCATAATCACATAGAAGATTTGATGAAACAGATCGAATTCATGGTGTAATTCTTATTCCTTCTCAATGCACGTATGCAGAAGCGAGAAAAACAACCACAAATAAACTCTCTTCACTTGTCTAAGCGCTCACAAATCATTCGTGCGTTTCTTCTTTCGATCCATCTCTACACTCTACACTCGAAGGAGCAGCGTATACGGTTTCGTTCCTCCTTTTGTAACGAATTAAGGAGCTTGACCGGCACAGCAGTCTTTCGTATCCCGGACGAATATTTTGTTCCGCTCGCTTTCTCGTTGAATATTTTGCAAAGTTATTTTTGGAATTGAACGATCGTATTTAATTAGAAAATTATGAAAAAGTATAATCCTCTCAAAATGTAATTTTATTACATTGTTTTAACAGGCAAGGCGCAGGCGGATCCAAATGAACCCGTCAAACATTCGTAAGAGAAAATTTAATAAGAAAGAAAATGACGTCCACTCATTTATTAATCAATATTATCAATCGACATAGAGCGTCTTCCGGCTAAGAAATTTCCCCTTTAATTGCACAGTAATATAAGAAAATCGTCAAGACTGTCAACTGACGTAAGAAGGACTCGCATAACCATCTACGCCAACTTCTAGGTGATTCTACGCGGTCGGGACGGCGCGCACCCATTTCCCGGCTACCAAAAATTGTACGCACGAGTTATTCACGTTAGGAATAATCACGGAGTCAAGCCGACCGTACTGCAATGATCAAGCTGTACTCCGGGGGAACCGCCTTCGTGATCACGGTTAACCCCTGCGGGAGGTATTTGGAGGCTTGCTCCAAAACATAATCTTAAAGCCGTTATGCTCTAAACATAGTGTGAATTCTAAATGGCAAATGCATTCGCTTTAAAATTATATTGCATTGCAAAATATTTTTACGTGTGGGTTAAATAAAATATGACACTTCATTGCAGGGAGTGATGATTTTATTGATGGCATGTCATGTGCACGTTTATGTATGAGCGCACGTATAAAGGTTATAATATTATAATAAGGGTGGAAAAAAGTAAGAATAAGAACTAAGAATGGTATGCCGTCAGTAAATGTTATGGCTTAATGTTTTATATCATTTCATTAAAAATAATTATACAGAAATAATATTTACTAATATTATATATTAATAATATTATTAATAATATTATATATATAATATTAATAATATTATTATATTAATAATATTATATTAATAATATTATATATATAATATTATATATAGTATATTTACTAATTTAAAATAAAAAATCTAATTAAAATTTGAAAATAAAATTGTATGTATTTTAGAATTAAAAATAAAATAAATAAATAATAAAATAAAAAATAAAGAAATAATAATAAATATAAAAAAAATGAAACACAAAAAACGATGCAAAACATATTCAAAATAAAACAAAATAAAAATTAAAAAAATATTTGAAATGATTAATTCAAATTGCGTAATTTGATTCAATTAATAAACAATTTTCAAATGAAAAATGTGGAAAAGTATAAGTTAAAAAATATGACAATTTTCAAAAAAATTGTATTATAAAGCGAAACAAAAAATATAAAAAGAATGTTGATGCTGCACTAAGGTACGTAGGGGCTGGTATCAAATCCCTTTCAGCTTTAGTAATGAGACAAACAAATATGAGCCAAGTCCTGAAATCCATAAGATATTGGTGCAATGAAATTGCGGATCCTGTTATCAAAGGAATACAAATCAAATTTTGATTACGAAGGAAATGTTTCTATAGATTTTAGAGAGCTGCACAAGATTACACGAAGGCAAAGATCAGCAAAGACGACAATATTGCCGAAATAGCAAATGTAAAAAAATGTGTCTTCAAAAAACCAGACGTGACGAAAACAAGAAAGTAGAAGACAAGGATTTTCTTTGTTGTATAGACAATTATTGAAAAATCTTATATATTTCATCGAATTAAGCACGACCGAAGCAATTGAAGTTCTTAGAAAAACTGATTTTATTGACTGATTTAGGATTACTTGATACGATTTTATCACATTTTGATAAATTTTGACTGATTTCGGATACTTGATTACTTGGTACGGACACAGTTCGCCCCATGCGTAGAACTTATAAATAAAAACTACTTACATGATAAGGAGCGACGCGTACACTATCCGTGGTTATATTTATATTTAGCCGATAGTAGATGTGTTTATCTTGTGTATACGTTATCCTAAATAAACTGTACCCATCAACTCCATTCCGAAGACTTGTGTTAACACAAGGGGTAATTATATAAACAAGATAAGACGAAATTCGTTTCCCACGAAATTCTGTCTCCCACGAATTCTTATCTTTTATAAGACTTATCGTATCCCAGCTTTCATGGAAAGGATTGTAGGATTATAAGTCTGATAGGTAAAGTTTCACAATTCAACAATTATTAAGGCAAGCAACGTTACCAACGATTGTCCTTCACGTATAAAAGAAAAAAAATAGGGAGGAGCTGGATAAACGTATGTGCCTAATATGTATGTACACTTCGTATATGTGTCCTTCTTCATTAAGAGTGATAATAATGACTGAAAATGTAATAGAAAGGAAGCGACGAAATGCTCAGCATACTCGGATAAGGGTAGTAAGCATCGAGAATAACGACGATGACCGAGTCTTGGATGCTGCAGCTGTCGCTGACAAAATATGTACATATAGAAAAAAAGAAAAACTTTCTCTCTTCGCCATACATTCCTCTACCCACCACCCCTTTTATTTTCTCATAATTCCATCTATTACTTTGTCTGCTTCGTGCCCTATGCCACAATGTTGAGCCTGGCTGCCACAAGGGTAATGTGGTTCGATATACAGTCGAAGCAAATATTGTAGGCAACGGTAATTGTTCTTGTTTTGTGCGGCTCCATTGTGTAGTACATTGTGTGTGTAACGAAGGCAGCAACGGAGAGACTCTCAAGGCCGTATTCTGGATTGCTGTATTCTGATGCAACAGTCAATCCAATTTTTCCTTTAACACTGAAATACGAGTAAGTGTTAACACAAAACATATTTTGGCAAGATTGGCCATTAAGCACAACATATATAATACAACTACAATTTTAATTAAGTAAAACGATCTCTAGACTCTGGACATAAATTCCAAATGATGGACAAATTCTGCAGATGAATGCTGGGGATTTACGGATTAAACTTCCTGACTTCCCTGACTGATCTTTTTTCGTTTAACAGATTATGGTAAAGACTGCTTCGAATCAAAGTTGACAGACTTGACAGACATATCAATAAGCTGGTATGGTCTATTTAAATTAGTATTAATGGTACTGATACGCCATTAGTTGTTGGTATTTTTGGTGAACTAAATAAGCCAATTCTTTGTGAGCTTTTAAAGTTATTTGTGAATGAATATCCTTTTACATATGGAAGATTGCCAAAAAATAGCACCTGTGCTTATGAGCCTCTTTGAGATTTTGTAATTAAAGTGATTTTATTGTATAACGAATCTATGCTGTAATAGAGCTTTCACTGTTTCACAAATGCACGTATTTAATGCTTATAGTTTCCAACGATTGTTTCAAGTTTTTGTCGAAGGATAGAATGGTCAATAAGAATAATAGAATAATGAAATAGAATAATGGTCATTACCTGCGAGTTAAGAGCAATTTTTGCTAGCGATCGCCTCAAATTGTCCAGAAGAATAAGTATTCGTTTAACTATTGGTTTTGCTTGCGCGAATTTTTGGTCATAAACATCACAATGTGCAGCCGCAGCCAATCGTATTGCCCACATTCGATCCCGAGGCTTTTTCTCCTTCGTGAAACTGAAATGCAGTACAGATTCGTTTCTTTGGATCCATTTTATGGAATAGTCGAATATAAAAGTGTCCACTGGCTGGCGCCTTCCCTTTCATTGTTGTCTCTCATTAAATAAAGTTCCAAAATAGCAAAACAGACTTCCGTTTATTCCGTATTTACTTCCACATATTAATGATTTACTATAATTTTCTCCGAGCAAACTTGCTTTGCAAAATATTGTTTAGTTAAAACAATGTGATCGGCTCTGTTTTGCTTGACTCTCTTTAAACGTATTTAAACTTGTCGAAATGCACATTACTTATTTGAATTATATCCAATATTTTAAGTAAACCATAACAACATAATTTATATTAATTATTTGTCGTCGGGACGGCGCGAACGCCATTCCCGGCTACCAAAAATTGCACGCACGAGTTATTCACATTATGAATAATCGCAGAGGTCAACCCAATCGAAGTGCAATGATCAAGTCTCGCTCCGGGGGAACCGCCTTTGTGATCACGGTTAACCCCTACGCCAGGTAAGTATGCTTTGCCGTGCTATCAAGTATGCTTTTACCACATATATTTCTTAAACATAGTGTGAATCGTAAAATAGTATGATTATTGTCAGAAATTTCTCATTTAGCAGATGGACAAAATTAAAGATATTGTATCTCGCACCAAAGAGGGATAATTTTATGAGCATAAGAAAACAAGTATATGTGTGAGAGAGCACGTATGAATGAACACCACACGTACGTGTGGTATAATCCCAGCCAGGAATTTGGAATAAATTTTTCAATGAGTAGATTTATAATTACTAACGATATAATGATAATTTATTACACATAATATTCATTATTATAGAACTTATTGTTTTAAAACTTTAAACGAGGTTGATGATATATGGTTGCAATGACTGGCTAATGAATTATACTTGTCTTTTCACAAAATTTATATCAAAATAATGCCTACTTGTTCAGTCACTTTCATAAGAAATTTAATTTGTTATGATATTATTCATAAATATAATTACCTAAAATAAAGAAACACCCAAGAAATGCAATTTTTAAATGAAATAAATCAGTAGACCAAACCAATTGAACCAAGGTAAACTATGATAAATAATAAAATAAGATATAAAATAATAATATGATAAATTAGAAAGAATGAATAAGCATAAGCAAAATATCTACTTTAATTAATTTGTTAATTATTTTTACAGATTTTCTTAGCAAAGTGAAAACTCTGGAAAAAAGTGGTCATTGGAAAGAAGATGTTAGTTAAAACAGCCTTTTAAAATATTTTCTTAAAAGGAAACTTATTTCGGGAACCAAGAAATGTAGACGATATTATGAATACAAATTTCGTTTTCGCTTAATTAAAATATTATTTATGTTGTTATTGCTTTTAAGTAATAATGCGAAACAGTAAAAATTAACTACTTTTAAATAATAACATTTAATTTATAATGCTTTTAAATAATATATAAATATTGCAATATTAAATATTAACTACATAGTATTACTAAGTATGAAAAAAATCATTTGCGTTTTAAAAATTTTTAATTCAATAATTCAAAAAAGGTGGATAATTAACTTCGTATTTCTTGTAATTGCTGTTTATTTGTAGTGTCTCTTCATGAACAATAATCCTTATTATATTAGGTAATGATATAAGTAATCGCTTGCAATCTAAATTTTAAAATTATAAAATAATAAATACCTACGATCTTGCTTACGAAAAGTACTCCACATAAGCAGGACTCATTGTTCTCTGTGACATGTCTGTACTAAAACTATACGCAGAATAGAAAACCGAATACCTTTTTAATAAAAGTTTTAAGATAAGTGGAAGTAATTACTCATCAATGTTCAATAATGCATGCGTAATCACTTTAGTAATGCTTACTCTTTCTACTGGGTGGTTGTTAACGCAGAGTTCGGAGAGAAAAATTGTATCGAACCACAACTTCATTAGGGTTTGCTGTGCAAAAATAAAGCATTAAACATAGACTGAGTCGCGATAAGCGACTTGAGTTAGGTCGACAAGAAGTAGTTGGACGCTATATCAATAGGCAGAGCAGCATGTTCTAATGATTCAGCAACACTTGTAATAATAATAAATAAGGTGTAAACTAAAACAGCGAAGAACAAGAACAAAGAATTGAAAAAAATCTTTTCGATCTTTATAAGAGCCCGTGCAATTTCGGCAGTTGAGAGAATTAAGATTCATCTTGCTGCTCAGGCTGTGTCATGTGCTTAAGTACCCAACATATGACTGAAAAATAAAAAAAAACACAAGAACAATAACTTCGGCCCGGCTGAAGCTTATATACCCTACTTCCGTAACATAAAGTTATAGTTTCATCCTCATAATTAGTCGGCAGCTCCCGCCCATTTTGATATTACATTGATCTCTTCTTGATTAATTTATATCTGCTAACTCATATTCAACACAACCTTTGCCAAATGAGTTAACAAATTATAAGGGGGCAAGTGGGGCGTACCCTTCTTACTTTTGCGGAGAGATAATATTTAGTACCAAAATCTCGGCTATAAAATTTCGGCCTGAAAACTTATATAGACACTGAGAAATCGGGACTTAAAGATATTTTGTATAAAAGGTAGGTGTAACACGATTCCGATTTACCCCATTTAATCCCATTTATGATGACACTAAGTACTCGTGCGCAATTTCATGTCGATATCTCTATCCATTCGACTTCAATTGTTATTTCCACGGACAGGCAGGTCTGCGGTTAGTCTGAGCGGGAGTATATATACTTTCCTATACCTGTCACGCCTTCTTTAATGCGTTATAAATAAAACAATTGAGTTAATATACTCTATCGCTTCTGGTCAAGGGTATAAATTAGGGTATAATTACCAGACGCTGAACTTAGTGAGTGTATAACTTTTTATTTTAAAGCGCATGACTGTAGAAAACTCTGAACTTAATCTTCAATGTTCTCAATTTGCAGAACGATTTAAATTGTAAGCTCTCTCACAACGCACAGTGGGAGGGTAAGGATAGTGATTTCTCACTTTCTGTGCATCAATTTGTTAGCTGAGTAATTCTTGATCGGATTAAGTTATTTGTTGTTTTCTTTAAGTTTTATGGACCGCGAAATTTCTTTTATGTATTGAAAACTTTCGAACTTAAGAATTTAGGCGAAAGTCATGTCAAAGAAAAATAAAACCATTTATTATAAATTTATAATTTTCATTACAACAATTTGAAACTTAACTGGAAAATTGTTGACAAAATAATTGATTTTAAATAATAAATAAAAAACTCAATTTCGGATAGAAATAATATTCCTTTCAAATCATAAAGACGTTAAAAATCAAACCAACTTTCTAGTTAGTAAATTTTAATTTAATTAAAAACAATAGATTGTCGAATAAAATGATAAATATAATTTAAAATAATATAATTTTGTATAAAATTTGTACAAATTGCTTGTAGGTTGGGTTCATTAGCGATTTTTTGGTGTCCTTGCCGATGAGAGAAAGAGAGAGACAACAAAATTGTTCTCTATAATATTTGCAGTGCATCCAAATTGAGAGTATTCGTATTCTCAGTTTGTATATTTTGCATGTTTCATTAAGAATATTTGCATGCCTTACAGTTTTCAATTTTTTACTTTTTTGGGAGTGTTTCAAAGGATTTTGACGAAATTTTGTATATTGAGAAAACAATTGCGGTTTTGGGCGCCATCCCTCACTTTCCGACTGACCACGCCTAACGCCGGCGTCAACGTCCGGGTCGAAAGCGGCTGAACTCTCACCACTTTCATTTAGTATCCGCTATCTTGGCAAGTGATAAATGTAAACGCATTTTTCTCATAGTTTCTTTCTTGGTATATGCATATTTTTATATATATCCTTATAAATAATATCCTTATCCTTTTATATATATCCTTTTATATTATATCCTTATCTTGGTATATGCATATTTTTATAATTACATCCAACAATTTTATTCACTTTTTTCTAATTCTGAACTTATAATTCTTATTTCACACGCTGAGCAATATTATTTCACCAATTCTCACAGAATTGAAATTGTCAAATTTAAAGTTAAATTTTTCATCGAGGCACGGCAGCACGTAGACGCTGCCGTGGTTCAAACCGTTCTAAGGACCGGCGTTTGTATTTTCAAGAATTTCGTATCCACATTCGAATTTTCTAGTCTCCCACCCTCGAAATCTCAAGGGAATTCCTGAAATTTCAAAAATTCTCTTAAATTTACAAACGATGTAGAGATATTTTATATTTGCAAAAAATTGCGTATGTTTCTTATAGGATAATTCAATTAAATACGATTTTGTAATTTGAAAAAAGATTAAATAAATAATAAAATAAAGTAATAATAAAAAATAAAAAATTATAGTAAATATTACAGTAAAAGATGTAGATAATACGAATTTAAATAAAGAACGCGCATTTGGTAAATAAAGAAATTAATAAAAGAACGAATTATTTTAATAAGTATGTAAATAAATAAATAAATATATTAATAAATAAATTAGTTGATTAGTTAATTAATTATTTATTAAATATGTAGATAAATAAACAAATACACAAATATTAAAAAATGTGTTAATTAATGAATTAATAACTAAATAAATAAATAAATAAATAAATAAACAAATTATTTAATAAATAAATAAAAAACAGTTTATTTAATAAATAAATAAAAAAAATATTTAATAAATTTATAAATTAGTAAATAAATAAATAAAAGATAGATAAATATATATAGGTAAATTAATTAGTTAATTAGTTTTAATTTTTTACTATTTATTAATTAATGAATATCAAGTATTTAATAAACACATAAATAAGTGATTTAATAAAAAAT
Source organism: Physocephala rufipes (assembly GCA_963966595.1). Taxonomy (NCBI): domain Eukaryota; kingdom Metazoa; phylum Arthropoda; class Insecta; order Diptera; family Conopidae; genus Physocephala; species Physocephala rufipes. The sequence goes on from OZ016502.1 coordinate 2,237,375, forward strand.
AAATAAATAAATAAATAAATAAAAATAAATATATAAATAAATGAATTAATGCATTTATTAATTATTTAATAAATAAAATAAATAAACAAAATAAACAAAATAAACAAAATATATAAATAAATATATAAATAAAAGAAACAAAAGTATTAATATTAAAAAATTTATTAGTAAATCCATTGTCGATTTAATAAATAAATAAATAAACAATACACAATAAAAATTATTTAATAAATAATTAAATAAAGCTACAGAAAATATATAGTAATGTATAATAATTGCAAATATTAGTAATAACAATAATAATTAGCAATAATAATAATATTAAAATAACATTGAAATAATAAATAATATTAAGTAATGAATAGCACAAAGGAAACATTAAAAATATAATATAAAAATTATACTCTAAAATTATACTCTAAGTTTTGGAAACAAAAATTATTAAATATGTTGAAAAAATTTAGAAATATTATTTTTTTGTTATTTCGTTAAATAAGAATGTTATCATAATTATTAAATATATAAAAAATATTAAAACAATAAAATATTAGGAAAATGTATAAAATAAAAGTCCCAAAATTATTCCGAATAAGAACTTCTATAAATAATAAAGTAATTATTTATAACAATTTTTTTTGACAAAGTGCAATTTCATTAAATCAGTATTCTTTAAATATTTGTTTAAAAATTATTTATTGAAAAATATTTTTTGCTTCAAAGTCATCAAAATTTAAGAGAAATAAATAAATAAAGGAAAATAAACAAATAAAGGAAAATGTGCGAATGCTTAATTTTTATTAATGTAAAAAACAAAAACAAACCTTTTTGTGATCACTAGGGCTATTTAGTCGTTGTGACGGCCGTTTTTTAACCCCGCGATGCACACCGAGACGCTAAAGCGTCATACCAAAGCGTCAAAGCATCCTCTATTTATTTATTCAAGCAAATGGAACCGTATTTGGCAGAATCTATTAGAAATCATAAGCATATATATCACGTTCTTTTTTCTGAAAGAAAATAACGTGTAGCACGCGTAACTGGCACGTGATCAATGACTGGTAGGCGTTACGGCCGTTGACGGTTATTGGAAATTTTCAATTTTAACTCAATTTTAATAAATAATAAATTGTAGAAAATATGACTTCGATGCATCAATGAAATTTTAATGATTTTTAATATTCGACTGAATAAATAAAATAAATAAGACAAATTTTGTAATGCAGTTCAAATTTACGAATTTGTTTTTGTAATTTATTTACAAATGTTATGCCATTAATGTGTTCGAACTGTCAATTGTCATGCGGTTGTCATTGATTGTCGTTTATTTCAACTTTCTTATTGTTTGCATGTGCGTGCTTTTGTAATTGCTCTGGCTAACGACCCACTTTGACGTCAATCGTTCGGAGCAAAAAAAAAAAAATTAAAATCACTAAAAGTAAAAAGAAAACAAATTTGATAAAGCAAAGCAATATAAAAAATTTAAGTGTTTGAAGAAATGAAATTTTAAAAACAGAAAACCAAACAAGAATAAAAGCGGTTTAGAGAAAGCGAATGCTATTTGTATTTTGTTTTGATTTTTAATGTTTTTTGTTATTGTTATTGTAGCTGTTCTCATTTATTGACATTTTCTTCCTTTGTCAACGTTTCTATTGTTTTGAAATTTATGATTTGATTAAGTCTAGCGCCGCAAGCACGTGATTCCGACGCCTTCATTTAAATACTGACGCGACGATGCATTTTATCTTTATTAACAGTTTTATTAGTTCCAGCAGTTCCGAGAATTCAAATGAATTCCATTGAAATTAATCCTTCGAAGATCGGTTTGAAGATTTTTCTCAATAAAAGTGAAGAATAATAAAAAAGAAAATTTTATTTTTAAGAAATTAAAAAATATTAAAAAAGAAGATATATTTTGAAAAAATGAACAATTTAAAAAAAAGATTAAATTTATTTAAAAGCAATAAATAATAAAAGTTTATGAATATAAAATGCTGGTGGAGAATAAAGTTACTATTTTAAGAAAGAAAGAAACAGAGATATATAGGATGAGGTGTGAGGTTTGTGAGAAAAAATATTTATTTATTAATAAATTTGATTTTCGATCCGATATTCATAAGAATGTATGGGAAATTAATTTCAAGGCAACTCTTCATTCAAATCAATGACGTTTTAGTTTGACGTATCAAAGGCATGAAAAACTAGAATTAAAATTAAAAAAAAATTATTTGCTTTTGTTAGGTTTAATGATTTAATTAAAAACCAGCAGATGGCATGGGAATCATGCATTATTTATAATAAATAACACAATCGTCAATAAACAAAAAATTAAAAATAACAAAAACTAAAAACAATCGAGTTTCAAAAATAATAAAAAAATCAAAAAATACAACAACAATAGTAATTATACTCAATGATAGCAACAACAATAACAACAAAAGAAAAAACAAAGGAATATGACTAAACAAGAAGAAAGGAAAAAATCACGCCTAGTGACGTCAATGAAATGTTAAAGTTGAAATTATAACAAAAACAACAACATCAGCGATAACAACAATAATTACGAAAACAACAACAACGAAAACAACAACAAGAATAGCAACTTGCACGCAACGCTCGTGCTCTGGATTGTATCTGTATCTGTATCTGTATGAGTTAATGAAGTAGAATTGAAAAGATTTTTAAAAGAATTTTTCAATAAAATTTTTAGTTATAGTTTAATTCAAATTTAATTTAATTAACTCAAGCTTTAAATGTAAATTGCAATTAAAATATTTTGAATTAAAGAAAAGAAAAAAGTTATTGTATTTAGTTTTTATTTTATTATTTAATGTTTATTTTTATTCTGTTACTTAATTTTATATTTATATATTGTGCTGAATTTTTTTAGTTGAAAAAGATTTTGAAAAAAGATTAATATTTTAATTATGATTAGAAAACATTGACCATTATTTGATAGATTATTTGATAGATTTTTGTAAAATATTTATTTGCTGAATTTTTCGTGTTATTTTATTGAATTTTGCTTATATATTTTAATAATATTTTGTATTGTATTACTAATATATTTTGTACTATATTCATTTTATTATTTTAACAATTTCAATTGTTAAAATAATTGTTTTTTCAATTTTATATTTCTTCACTTAAGCAAAAAATAAAGCGAAAAGTATAAAAAGAAAACTCGAGTTCTGAAAAATGTTAATAAAAATTTTTCATTTATTTGATAATTTCTGTTATTTCTTTCATGTTTCATTTCAAAATTTTATTATTTCTTACCAAAATGGAAAACAACAATAACACAAAAATCATATGGATGCATTCGTTCAGAATGAAAGAGTAAATGAAGTGCAAGAAAATTGAAAGAATGATGATGATAATGTATAAATGAAATGATCACGCATACTCTTCGTGTTGATTTCAATTAATTTTTTCCAAAAGATATTTTTTTATACACTTAAAAATATTATCTATAATGATTTTCTATAAATTTTTAATATTCAATGAATTATTTTAACGAAAGATGAGAAATCAAGTTGAAAAATTAATTATTAAAAAAAAAATAAATATAATTCCTAATTTTTTTCTTTGGAATTTTAATAAATTGAAATAAGTTTTTTAATTTATTTTATCTATTTAATCATTTAGTAATTATTATTCTAATATTTATTGTTTAAAAATAATTTCATTCATTCATATACCGTAAATTAATGTAACGATAATCGTAAGAATTAAAAGTAATCAGAGGAAAAAACTTTAAAAACATCCGCCTGATGAAAGTAAGGCACGAGTCTCATCATATAATTTATCAATAAATAATACGTATGCATACTTAAATATATAAAATATTCGTATTAATACATTCATAAAAATAAATTTTTAAAAATGGACCTACGTACGCTTAATAAATGAAGTTCAAATAAGATTATCACAGCATTGCTCGGTGATGTTTCCAGGCGATTTTTTTGGTTCTTGGCTTAAAAAAAGCTCATACACTGATTAAAAAAATGTTAAAGAATATTTTTGTACATTTCCTAATTTTATTATAATTATTTTATTTTTAATGTTCTTTAAAGTTTTTTATATGTATATATTTATATTCACATTTTGATTATCATTTATTTATTTATTATCATATTTTTGATTATTATTCTTTTTATTTTTAATTTTTTTTATTCTCTTTTATTAGTTTTTAGTATTTTTGTATATATTTTTCAATATTTTTATTATTTTGTTTCTTAAGTACATTTATATACATTTGTTAGTTCGGTTTTTATGTATTTTTATAATTTATTTTTATTTTGTTTCTCCAGTATTTTAATTTTATGTATTTTATTTTTATTATTTTATTATTTTTATTTTATTTTATTATTTTTATTTTTATTAATGGTTATAAATATTCATTATTGCATTATTATAAATATTTTTATATTTTTACTTTATCATTTTTATTTTCATATATTTTTAATATTTTATATTTATGTCTTATATTTTGGTTTTTATAAATTTGTACATATTATTATTTTACCTTCTTTATGTTTATCTGTAATATATATGCCTTCTACTAATTAACTGGATTTAATTATTTGTCTCTTTTTTTTGGAAAGTTATCTGAAAAGTTAATTTGAAATTTTAATCAGCGTACTTTTATAAAAAATGTATGTAAGGGTTATTTCGCCTCAATAATAATAATGACAAAAATAATATTAACTCGTTAATTAATAATAATCCGACGATTAAGTCGATTAAGTCCTCCTTGTTACGAAATATTATGAATCTGGTATCCTCGGTTCACTAGAAATTCACCATGAATTCTTAGAGATAATTCTGAAACGACCAAATATTTTCATATTTCAAATAAAAAATTAAAACAATTTTTGTTCAAACCTACGAAGAACCAACCTTTGCATTAAAAATATTATCTAATTCTTCATTAAGCAAATATTTTAAAAAAATATTAAATCAGTTTAACAAAAGAGGCAAATAAACAAAAGAAATTATTTAGAATTTTTAAAATACTATAATGATATTATTATGATCATGTTTATGAAATATTATTATAAGGTTTCCTTTGCGTTTTTCCGATACGGAATAACTTTAATACCAATCGATGGCCCAGCCAATAATATTGTAAAAAAAATTTGTATAAACTAATCAAAAAATTTATTTCTATATAATTAAATCTAATTTCTAAATACGTAATAAAACCATTAATTCGCATTTTATAATTCAGTTCATTTGCACCCGTTTCGTATCAATTTCTCATAAAAGCGTCAATCAGAATCAGGCGATTCAACTCAATCAGAAGATTGATTGACTGATAAAAAATATAGATAGTGTTTATGACACACGAGACTTCAAAAATGTCCAAGGCTATTTCGCTGGAAGTGAATGATCGTTAATGATCGTCAATAATACGACCTCCGTAGAGATTTGCTATCACGTGGAAGGCGTGGTAGATGCTTTGAGAAGGTGTGGATTTATTCTAATTTGAACATTATGCATATAATAGTGTCAATATTTCAATCAATGTTTTTGATGATTTGTCTTAAAAATAGAATTTGCATTCAACGAAACGAACAAAATTTGCATTCCATTGCACTGACGCCTAACTAAAGCGATTTATTAAAAGTGTGTTACATTTAAAGCTAAAGGTTAGGAAGGCAAAGAGTAAAAAAATATTTAAATAAGATGATGTTGTAATCAGCAGATTGCTGTTAGTGTAGTTGTTGTCCTAGTAGTAGTTAGTGCTAGTTAATTTTAATTATCTGACTAATTGTTGTTTAATAATATTAATTGATACGAACGTTGTTGCATCAGGTTAAATATTATTTATATTCATATATTGTTGTTTCTTCTATTATTGTTGTAATAACTCTAATGCATTTATTAGAATAAATGTTCGGGTTAATTCGGAGCATTGACTTTAAAATCACTGAAATTAAAAAGGTATGGCATATTATCAACACGAAGAAACACGCCCTTAGTTTAAACTGTTTGTTAACAAATAATTTTCCCGCTTCTCACAACATTCTTCTTAAATTAATTTAATGAATAATTAATTTTTATTCGATGCAATTGCTTTTATAAAAATAAAAGTGGAGTCTTTGCAAAATTAAAATATTCAAAAGTTAAAATATTTCACCTTCTTAGGTTTTGGTTTTGGTTACCTATTCTATTTTATACCATATCTTATTCCTATATGAGCTTCCAAATAACCGTTATAATAACCGTTATTAATGGATGAATCAGATTTTCAATTTATGAAATCATAATTCTTTGAGTCAGCTTTACTCAAAACTTTTCGCCGAAACTGGTATGAGTCTTATTATTCCGGAGATATAATTTCTTCTGTTTGTTTGAAAGGTATTAAAAGATAAATATAAATAAATATAATTTTTATAGTTAAATTAATAGTAATAAATACAAATATTTATAATACTAAATATAATATTTTATGGAGAAATAAAGAAGGAAAACGAGGAAAGTGCAAAAAATTGGAAAATATTTTGTAATAATTATTAATTATTTTATTTATATTATTACTTTATTTACTCAATATTTTTTACGAATAACGAAAAAATAATTGTTTAACAATAAATTCACAAAATATAATTATCAAAATAAAGTTTTATTCTTTTATAGAATAAATACTTTTCGTTTCCTTGATTTTAAAGTCAATGTTACGAATTAACCCAAACTTTTGATTTAATGAATTCAGTAGAGGTGTTACAACAATAACAGGAACAGCAATGATATATATTAAATAATATTTAAACTAAGACAATTTCTTAATTTATAATATATATGATTGGTTTTGAAACTCCTATCGAGACATTTCAAAAAAACTTTCCATAACTTTAGGCTGCTCGAAGAAACACCCAACACTAATAAGTTTATAAGTTGTATCATAAGTTGCAAACGTTTTATTAATTTTATCTATAATCATACTGTATAATATTCGAAAAATCATGCACAATAAATTCGATTCCATGTTCGAAACGGTAGTGATAAATAGTAATGATAAATTTCCTTTTCTAAAATATCATTAATTGTGATTTAAGATAAACATCGAACATGTACGAAATAGATGAATTATACTCAATTTATTACCCATTAACACCTTCTCGATTCGAGGTTATAAAAACTCCTGATATGAAAGCAAATTCTTGTAGTAATGCCTTTCTTAGTAAAGAGTAACGATAATAATATTCGTGAAAAAATGTCATCGATAGAAGAGTCAGCAAATTCATATATAATTTTTGATGAATATTTACGACCGCAAAAGTCGATTTTTCTTAAAAAACAGAAACTTCAATACGATTTTAGGGAAGAAATTAATAATAATAACAAAAAATTTAAAAAATCAGGCGTTATTAATAAACGGCGTCCTACGCCCTACGATACAAAGAAATGACAATTTAAGAATAAATTCAAGGAAAATAAAATTTATGGAAATTTCGAGGCAAAAATAAGCAACAAAATTTTTAAAAAATGGTAGTGTTTTGGAATATATTGCACTGTTTTTCAATATAAAACTAAACTAAATCGTCAAATTTTGAGAAATCATGGTATGGTTATAACTTTTGTATGCGTTTCAGCATTTCAACATTTAAGAAACCCTGGCATGCACCTGCTTTACCTGGGTTTTTATCATTTTTGCGCGCTCGTAATGACGATGGTTTGTGCAAACGGAAATCCGGTTTTGAAATCTATTGCGAAATGGCAAGCATTCACGGTTTTGCCAATTTCGTGGGAGCTAAAACATGGGAACGTATTCTTTGGTGTTCGGTGATTGCTTTAGCGGTTTTTATGTCTGCCATTGTCGTGGTAATGTCGCATTCTTTAAATGTGGAAACACCCATAATAACATTTACGGAAAGTACTTACCATCCTTCGTCTACAATACCATTTCCGGCCGTCACTATTTGCAATTTAAATGCTATTTCATTACGTAAAAGTAAAATAATGGCAGAAAAGTTGTAAGTATTTACAATTACGAAAATGTTAAATAAGAAGCAAAATGATTTATTTTGATGATTTTAATCTTTTCTTTTATTTTTTTTAGACTTCCTTCTACCAACCGCAGTGTGCAAGAATTACTTCATCTATTTCGTATTATACTTTATCAAAGTGTTGAAATTGATACTAATCCGAGCGAATTTATCGAACTTCAAGCTATATTCGATCGCAGTAATATAACATTAAGAAATTTTCATGAACAAATTTCTTCAGATTGTACTGAAGAATTGTTACGTTGTAAATGGAAAGGACGCATTAGACGTTGTTCGGAACTTTTTCAAAGTGTCGAAACTGAAACTCAAGGCAAGTGTTGCGGTTTCAATACGATGCTGCTGCCGTCATCTGAGGGACAGGGAGAAGGAAGGTAATATGATAATAATTTTATGGAAGACTTAAGAAACGAACCATTCGAGGAAAAAACTCACTTTCGCCGCCTCATACGTGTTTGTTAAGGAACACTATTGCCTACTTTTAGGTGCAACCTTCTATTTTTTTTTATATAGGACTTCCCATCAAATTTGAATGCAGGCATAAACGACGACCCCTGCGCTAAACACCATTATGTCGTTTCTACTGTTAAAAATGGGACTATACAGAGACCGAGATCAAATTCTAAATTACATTAATTCTTCTCCTTTATCGCCGCCATTTCCTTCTTTATGCTTGTTTTTACAGATTAATGGCCCCACTTCATATAAACAGCTACGGTTATGCGTCCGGTTTAACAGTTTTATTAGATCCTCAAATAGAAGATTATATGGCCAGCCTTACAATGATGGCTGGTTATCGTGTTCTCATCCATGACACTCAAGACATACCGAGCAACAGTGTTGAACATCAATATGTAAGAGCACGTACCGAAACCAGCATTAATATTTTGCCACAGAGCACTTATGGCACCGATTATTTACGCGAGCAAAGTATTCATATACGCCGCTGCTATTTTCCGGAAGAACGTCGCCACATTGGGAATTTTTATAATTATTCACAGATAAATTGCTTAATTGAATGTCGTAAAAATTTATTAATGCAGAAATGCGGTTGTGATCCCTTCAGTTATAATTACTGGACGCTATTGAATGTTAGTCAGTCGTGTCGTTTAGAGCAGGCAGAATGCATTATTAAAAATAAAGGTTAAAAGGAAAAGAGATAAATAATTATAATGTTATCAATTATCGAATTTATTTTTAGATACATTTCATAGTGTTTTAACTTCAACGCCAACTAACGATCATTACAAGGAAGATCGCTATGCCGAAAATTTTATTTGTGATTGTTTTCCAGCATGCAGTTTCAATAAATACTCTATTGCGAACATTGAAATGGCAACACTGAATACAAATTTTTCTCACAAAAACCAACAATTTCTGTAAGGTCTTCAAAAGAGCAATATTTCCGAAATGGGTTTTTATTTGAAGCAATTTGTTTTTCAGGAAAGGCATTCCCAAAGGAATGAATCATACATTACTTCATGTATTCTATAGTGATTCGGTTGCTCACAGGTATCGCACTGACGTTTATGAGAATTGGCTGTCATTCGTTAGTGAGTCAATAATTTAAATACTTAATTACTTAAATTAATAAATTGAATTTTTTATTAAAATTATATACTTATAAAATTTTAATATAAAATTTAAAATATTTTTATTAAAATTAGATATTTATATATAAACCGTTTACTCTAGAATCGTCCAAATAATAAAATATAATTATAATAATATCTAATTCATTATAATTATATAATTATAATAAAATTATAATAAAATTGTCTCTTTTTGCGCGAATTTCTTTATACGACTTGCCATAATTAAATATATTAAACTTCTTATATATTTTATATTGAAATTGGAAGTTATTTCGTAATTAATTTTATTCTTTCTTATATTATTTCAAGGTACTTTTGGCGGTATAGCCGGACTTCATATGGGCTACAGTTTTATTTCTGCTTTCGAAATGATTTTCTTTGTTTTTGTACGACCTCTATGTAATTGGTTAACCAAGAAAAAAATACAATATCAATTGAAAATGAAACAAAGGAAAGCAAGAATAGCAGCGGGAAAGGCAACACCGCCTCCAAATGTGGAAAGACCACCAAAACACATCGCACTCCATTAAACCGAGAATTGTATTCGAGATATGCGTTAAAGGGCTATAATTTGTTAATTAGGTAGTGATTAAAACATGTCTAATGATGGGTTAGACAGTGTTAAGACTATCAATGATATCAATTAAATTTCAATTAATAAGTAATAATAAAGAAGAGCTGCTCTAAAGCAAACCCTAAAAGGACGCGGTCAAAACGGTGTTTGTAATAGACGGATAATGTGATAAAGCAATGTGGTAACGTTATGTCAAGTTTCTTGGTACGTATTTCACACCCTCCCAAGCCACCTTAATAAAGAATTTTGAAATTGTTTTTCTTTTAATGATTTTCACCCGTCGATTTTAACCTTGCTATTTAGACCCTCTTGACCGTAATTGCACTTTAGGGTTAATTAAAGAGCAGACAAATTCACCTACATGTCATATCTTCTAATACTATTCTTTCATTCGGAAACATGGTTCATGATTTTATCTGTATCAGTTCCGTTTGCCACGCCAGTCATGGCAAATCAGCAGCATATTCATACTTTCTCGCGACGTAATCGTATCAAGCCTAAATGTATTACAAAAGTACAAGCTTTAAATCCAGCACTAACGCTATCATCACCATCAATACCGTCCGCTAAAATAACTTCTATAAGCTTAAATAATCTTGGAAACATTTGGAGAAAATGGTTTTTACCAAATTTGCATACATTTTGCGCAACAACGCCATTACATGGTTTGAACTATGCCGTACTTTCGAGTATCTCGAAAAAGGAACGTGTTTTTTGGATAACAATTGTTATTATATCAATTATAGTCTCAATAAGTTTGGTGAATATATCATATAAATGGAATAGAGAAACACCCACCGTTACCGTAATTGAAAGTTCACATTATCCTAGTTGGAATGTACGATTTCCGGCCATAACCATTTGCAGTTTTAATAAAATTTCAAAAAAGGCAGCTCTAACTTTGACTAAAAATTTGTAAGTTCATTTGACAAAAGGCAAATCAAAACCTGTCATTCTCTCAATGATATTTTTCTAGCATTCAATGTCATCAGTTAAGCTCTGTAATTAAGTGGGCTTGGGTTCAAGTTCGTTTCCTAAGTCTTTCATAAGGCTCTAAAGGAAACGTGAACCGAGACGAGGCCAAAAAAAGTGTGCTTATATACATACATACATTTATATACATACATACATACATACTATTCCTGAGATCTTTATCTAATCTAAGAAAGTCCAAAAAAAGATAACTATTTTGTGACCATTACAGACAAAAACAAATTATGACACAAATGTTAAATGTAATTATTTTATCTATCCTTTTTTTGTATGTATATCACGCAGCCAACGTCCGGATAATATATCTGATACCAAATTATTGGAACTATTTCGCGCGGCGGTGCCTTTAAATTTTCATTCCAATTTAACCGATAACGATTATCGATTACTGAAGAAAATCTTAGTATTGAACAATTACAGCCTTCAGGGATTGATAGATGCTTTGACACCGAATTGCTTGAACATGTTGGTGAAATGCGTCTGGAAGGGCAGCAAAAATCGTTGTTCGAGTCTATTCCAACGCATTAATACACTGGATGGAGATTGTTGTTCATTCAATTATTTCGGAGTAGCTGGTAACAACTTTCCAAAGTAAGCAAAATAATACTTTACTTAAGAAAATCCTAACGTTTTACAACGATGAATGACGATGAATGGGCGCTTTGCGAAGCTGCTGAAAATATCTCACTTACACTTATATGAATAGCTTGGTATAAATTTCCATTTCTTTTGTCTCTGTGTATATTATGATATCTATTAAAGAAAGGTGGCTTATAGAGTGCCCCAAAAGCCATTTCATGTTAGCGGTTGCGGTTATCAAACTGGTCTTTCTCTGCTACTTAAAATCGACATGGACGATTACTATGGCAGTTCTTTCAGCAGTTATGGTTTCCGTCTATACGTTCATGATAATTACGATTTTCCCGATGCAAATACCGGCACAAAAATTATCAGTGCAATGCGTGAAACGTTCATACGTATCAATCCGGAAGAGACTTATGCAACTCATGAAGTCAGACGATTAAAACCAATCGTACGTAACTGTCTCTTTTCGAAGGAACGTCAATTGTCGATAATGCAGCGTTATTCATTTGTCAATTGTATGTTCGAGTGTCGTTTAGAAATTATTTATCGGCGTTGCGGTTGCGTACCCATAAATCTAACAAAGTACGGAAGTTATCCCGTTTGTGAGGTGAATAATTTAGATTGTATTGCTAAAACGAAAGGTGAGTAGTGAGTAAGGAATGCTTCAATGATTCAATATTAATATATTTCACATCATTCAATACATTTGTTCACACCATTCCAGGCATATTTTCTAAAGGTTTACCCCATAGAAAACTTACGAGTTTTTCGAATGATTCGTATGAACAACATTCTTGTGATTGTCTCCCGGATTGTGAAAGAAATACGTATTCATCGGAAATAACCATGGGTCATTTAAATAATGATTTCAATAATAAAAAGAATGTTTTGGGGTTAGTATTATTTTCACTGTTAATTCTGTTAATTCACTGTTAAATTCATTGTTTACATTATATTTTATTTCTAGTTCCTTAATTTTCTTCTCAATGTTTTATTTATTTTTCTCTCAATATAGTTTTGAATCGAAGCAGTTGAATGAAAATATCACTTTCCTCATGCTCCATACCTTCTTTACTGATTTATTGTCTACACGTTATCGCACGCAGGTTTACGAAAATTGGTTAGCGACTTTGGGTATAAAAACATTGTTAATATTCTAGAACTGAAAATATTAATTGTAATTGTTTTTCAGCTTCCTTTGGCGGACTTTTGGGATTATTAATGGGTTTCAGTATTGTAACAGTTTTTGAATTTTTTTATATTTTAATTTTCAGACCATTTTATAAATATGTTAATGGCTTGTAAAATATTTACTAACTCTTCATGATTTGCCAAGAAAAATATAATTCAATAATAAAATATTAATTCCATAAAAGTTTTGTGATTTATAAGAAATGTCTCTCTTACATATATAAAATCCTTTACACTATGCTTTATGGTCCTTTAGATTTCCCATATGAAAACTGTATTACGCACATTTCTCAATTTGAAAAACCTTTGCCGTTAGAGAACAGCGTGAGGCGGGAGTAAACCATGCAAATCACTTTCATTTCCTCCAAGGTATTGCCATCCTACGGAATCACCATTAAGAATTAAAGTCACCACCAAATGTTAGAATTCAGAAAAACATTTTCCATATATGAAAAAAATTATAGAATATACTGCGCAGCCCTAACCCCTTCGTCATAAACGCTTTGCTCATAATTGGCTGAAAATGTGACACAAATATTGAAATTATTTTTTACATTTAACCAAGATTAATTAAGATTAAAAAACTCATATAATTTGAGGCTTAAATTTCAGAGTATTATGTCCTTTCGATCTATTTTGCCATTAATGATCATGCGTGTTGGAACGAATTATGTCATTTCCTGTCAAATCTGCGTTAGAGATAAACCGGTTTTACTGATGTGCTATCCTTAGTGTCCTTTTCCGTTCCTAATAAATTCCATCTCAATTAGGCATCATTGATGAAATAATTTTGAAGATGTTTGAAAAAGACAAAAAACGAGCCAAAACACACGCTGTCAAAAATTAATTGAGCATTAAGAGTGGCCGAAACTTATCAGCATAAATGGCGGACATGAGTGCCGCCAGAACACCTTAACAAATTTCTACGAATTACGTGGAAATTCAAAATTCGCGATAACATTTGAACAGACCTCGTATAAGTCGCACATTCTTTCGTTTTCTGTATTTATTTCATTTCTCTAATGTGATAATTTTTGGGATATCTGAAGTAGCGAATGGTTTTGTCAGCACCTGTGTAATCAGCTTAATCACAGCTGGTAACCCTAAACTTATCATCTATTACGCCACTCGAAGCGCATTGCATAATATTATTTTCATCCTTCTTGGTCAACGTACGATAATACCACGTACCTTGTGGTAGACATGGCATACCCAATGATGAATTGATGTTTTCATGATTTTTTTGTAACGGTCACAAATTTACTACGTTGCCTGTGTTTTGCTACGCCCACTAAAAGAATGTTGAATATTCAGTTGCAACAAATATAAAGTTTTGGAAGCACAGGCATTTAGAGAGGGGAAGATATAGAAATGGTAAAGGTTTTCTCATGGAAAGCGAAGACTGCTTTAAGTCAAAATTAATGCGCTTACTCTACGATGCGCAACGTATCGTCTCGTCTAGTCTTTCCAGTTTCCTCCCAACTGTCTTTTAATATAATTGTACTCGGCAAGACGTAATCAACGTTAGCGTCATATCAAACAGTTGAAAGGCAAGCGGAAAAACAATTGGAGACAAGTAATGGTTGCAAAGAAAATATTACTCAGTTACCAAAATGAAGCTGATTACTAATTAACGAATTAATTAATAATTTTTCAAATATTGGAGAATTTATTTATGAAATTTCGAGAAGCATTTTATTATTACTCTTGTTTATGTTATTGTTTCATTATAATAAATCAATAATAAATGTTAATGTCTTGTTTATGAAATTAATACGAATTTAATGCGAATTTATTTATTCATTCTTTCCATTTTCCTACAGCTAATTCTTTAGTTTAACCATATTTTTATGGGTATAGTTTGAAATAAATTGTTATAAATTTCATTTATTTCCTTCGTCGGAAGTAACCCAACTTTTTAGACTCTTTGATCATGGCGACAATACCATCCAAAGTCTCAGCTCCGGTGGGTTCGATTTCTGATGGTGGCAATTTGAAGCCCATATAGCCTTTACCCGATGATGGACGCAATTCGAAAACAAAAGCTAGCTTTATGCCAATATTGTTATACGCCCAATCAACACTTGATCCACCCGTCGGATAGATGGAACTATAAATATTACCGCCAGTATATACTGTACCCTCACTTGTTGCAATGGCTTCGACGGTCGCATTGAAAATTTGCCTTAAGTCGTTGTCGTTCTTAGGTTTATCGGGCACGGCTCCATAGGG
This sequence comes from Physocephala rufipes, assembly GCA_963966595.1. Taxonomy (NCBI): domain Eukaryota; kingdom Metazoa; phylum Arthropoda; class Insecta; order Diptera; family Conopidae; genus Physocephala; species Physocephala rufipes. Next base: position 2,252,554 of record OZ016502.1, read on the forward strand.
ATAAAGAAGGTACTGCGAATAGGAATGAAAAGAGATATATAAGTCAATCTCGCCCTTCAATGAACTGATAAAATTCGCCATTGATTTGGCCTCAATTTCAGAGAATGGTCGTGGACCCGCGTAAGTATCCGAACAAGGATTACTACTAGCACCGATTTTATTCCAATAGAAATCCCAGTTGCGATTGGGATCGGCACCGAAACAACCATTGTCATATGGAGCGCGCGTCTTACGCCACAAACGATAAGTCGTACGCGTATACTCGTAGCCATCAGGATTGGAGTGGGGGAAGATGTACCAAACGTGTTTACGGGCAATCGATTTTACCTCCGTGTTATTTGAGGTCAATAGCTGATTAATAATATAAGTAGCCGTTGCTGGACCGATCCACTCGCGTGCATGAATGCCTGCTTCTATGAATATAGACGAGGGATTTTTCGAGGTGGTCCTATTGAATGCAATCTTAACGCCCAAAATTCGACGGCCTTCATAGGACTTGCCACCCTCGATAACAGTTACGACACCAGGATAAGCACGAGCTAAGGATTTCAACCAATCGTAGGTTTCATTCAATGAATGATAGGATTTCCAGTTGTAACCAGAACGGCGTTCAGGCAATAAAGGCGCTTCCGTATCTAAAATACTTTGAAAGTTCTTTTCCAATAACTTAGCAAAGATGAGTTTATTCGACAATGCTTGGAGGAAATCGGGTACTTTGTGCGGTGCGACAACAATGTGTACATCCCCACCCTTGGCGCGAATATCATCGAGGAATATCAAAGAGTCGCTAGAACTTTCCATGCTACGAAGTAATGCTAATTTGCCAGCGGTGTTGGCCTTGACTTTATAAAGGCGATAGTTATCGAAACGAGCACGCTCCCCATGGCTAAAGCTATTCAACGTCGCCACCAGTACCAGCAGTGCCAGAGCGACGCCACCGAAGACTCTCTTCAACTGTGACATATTCGAAGAAATTAACAATTAGAACTGTCTCTTGGTTGAAATGAATTTGGTTTATATAGAAAAAAACAACTTGAAATTTCGCTGCTTGGGCGATAAAAGTATTAAGTGATTGTCGTTGTTGTGTCGCCATTATGCACTAATATTATTGTTATAAAAGAGTCAGAAGTGCTTGTGAACGCGATTATCAAAAGATAAAACAGCTTTAGTTATTGACAATTTTTTAATCATGCCATTGTTGGGATTATTGATAATAGGACAATATTATACACAAGTCTATTTAACAAATTCAATAAGTCTTAACGTTTCTGCGGGACGATTGCCAAACATTTAATCGACAAGGTTATCATAAATCTTTTTCAACAATTCAAATCATATTTGTTTTAAAACTTTGTAATTAGGGTTAATTACTATATTATATACTTCTTCACTTAATATATCGATAAATATATATACAATGCAATGAATATTTCATTAATGCTTTCAATCAAATCAATAAAATCGTCTAATTAACTTTTCAAATAAATACTTCGTTAATCTCATTTAAAAGCTCATCAATCTCATTTCAGGTCTTAGAAATATTTTGAGTAATGGTTTAATTGCTTTGATTGAAATATATCATTATTAGAATTAATTAAGCTGTAAAACAGAAACATCGTTTATACATCAATTATTTTGAATAATATTTAATTAGAATGAAAAAAAGAAAAATATTTCTTTGAAGAAACACAAAATTAAATGCGCCTGTGAAATCAGTTTTGATGGACAGTTTGTGGAGTAAGTGTATAATTTATTTGTATTTAAACCGATACTTTAACTTGATTTATGGCCTTTCTTTTCATAAATGATTTAATAAACTGTTAGTAGTACAATAAAAACAATATAAAAGAGTTAGTAGATAAAAGACTTATTCAGTCTTGATTTGATTTCATTATCTTTTTGAAATTTTGAACGGAAATATTGAAAATATTCATTAATAAGATAAAAAGGAATAAAAATTCTCGTCTAAATTAATACACAAAATTAATCGTTCATTTTAAATAATATAAAATAATAAATAAAATAAAATAATAAATAAAAATATTTCAAGTAGTTGATAAAAACAATACTGATTAAAATATTATAGAATAAACCTGTTTAAGAGATATATATATTTCAATAATATAACAATTTGTTTTATTGATTGAAAATTAATTTATTAAACAAAAAAAAGAACAAATTTAATGAAGCGCAAGCATAAATTTATCAGAAGAAAAATATTTAATTTGGTCATAGAAAATACTAAAAAATACAAAAATAATATAAATACAAAATACAAATCGTTTTATTAATACAAAATATAAAGCAAAATGATTACTTCTATGAAGCGCTATTTCTTGGAGTTTCTACGTAAGAGTTCTATTCACGGATTAAGTGTATTTTTGCTGCACGTTAAGTGTCATTACGCGAAGTACGTCCAATAATCAAGTGCTTATTCCAATGGTCATTAACACGTCTTCTCACATCTTGTTCTCCAGTAGCCTTTAAAATGTTTGACAACACACTTGGTCATATCTTGTCGAACATAACTCCGTCAAATATTTATAAAGCAACTGGAAAAGGTGGAGGAAAACGTAAGGTGACTTATTGATCATAAGCACGTAAAATAATTATCATAACGGTATTATTTGTAGATATTGCGAAATTTTCTTTCCAGAAAATGTTGGCTGCTCTTTATGGTTCTAACAATTACCTATGCGCATTATATAATTTATAATCTAACTCTAACGTATTTGGAAGCGCCAACCGAGGTGCGCATGTCTACTGAGTTGGTACATATTAGCAATATTCCATTCGTTGGTGTCGCCTTATGCAGTGCAAATAAATTTAGTCGTCGCCGGATGGAGAGTCTTGCCAAAAATCTGTAAGTTTTTTAACTAGAAGGCATTCATTTAATGTAAAGTTCGAAATTACGTGAGAGTAGCGGTTTATTTAGGTTAGGTTTATTTATGTGATTTGGGTATCACAAATGTTTGCACTATAGATTGCAAAAAATATAGTTTCTTATAAAACTTAAAAGCGAGTTAATAATATGAAAATTGGACAATTCTGTCTAATGACGGATTAAATAAACGGACGTTTGTGGAAGTGCCAGAGTTTAGTATCGTTTGAAAAGTAGATTTTTTCTATGGAAATAATAGTGAACAGTTATTAACTTTACTAGTATTATTTGATGATCAGCATAGATTAAAAACACCTTAATGGTATTTAATTTAGGTTTCTGAAAAGTGCTTTTATTAACAGAAATTCATTAACAGAGCGTTTTACAACAAATCTTTATATAAGCAAAGATCTAAACCATTTTCCACTGCTTAATCTAAATATCTCTCTAATAAGACTAACTCTTCGTTAATGAAGATAATTAATAATTTAAAACTTATAAATTTTATTAATTAATTTTGGAAGAACGAAATAAACAAGTTTTTATGAAATGAAGGTTTAATATGGTTTTTGCACTATAAAACAAAACTAATAAATGTCAACAAAATTTTAGCAAAAGAATAAACAAATTTGAATAAATACCAAATATTGAAATAAAATTTTCATCATTTGATTAAACGTCTATTCAAAGCCTTAATAGAAATTAAAGGAGAAGTCATTTGATACCTTATTTAAAAAAAAAACAAACAAAGCCAATCGTTTGTATTTAATAACAAATAGTTATACAAATGTTTCTTATTTAAACGAGTCTTTATAGATTTTCCCCAAAATTTTATTTCAACTCAAGGCTACCTTTATTCAGTTATATCTACCAATTTCATTAGTGGTGAATATATCGCACAAGGTTCTTTTTATTGCATCTAACATAGATCTTAAATATAATTTTTAAATTAACCTTAAACTAAATTCAATTATTTTCTTCACGGCTATAAAAATTGTTCTGTGAAAAGTAATAAAGGCAAATGCACAAAAAACTCCCATAATTAAACCAACAAATCAATCAAGAAAGCAATTATTTTATAAAGTAAAATTAATAAAACTTATTATAGCGTCACCTTATCAGAACAATTAGTTAAAATAATTTTTAATCCACAATTAAAATATATGTAAATTTTCTACAATTAAAATATAAGTAAATTTTCTAATTTAATTGATTTTATAACATGATTGATGATAGCATCACAGCATTCATTTGTGCATTACCCGTTATGCGATGTGCTTGAATGCGATGAAGCAACTACCGTTTGACACCAATTTCTTTAATCATAGCCACAACCGAATCCAGCGTTTCTTTACCAGTGGGTATAATTTGTGCAGCTGGCAACTTGAAACCATTCCAGAAACTGTTACGTTGCGGGCGTAATTCATAGCAATAGGCGTATTTGATGCCCTCTACGCCATAAGCCCAATCGACGCTTGAACCAGCTGCTGGATAAATAGCCTCATAGACATTACCACCCGAGTATTTAGTGCCGTAACGTCGTTGCATTCCCGCTACAGCCGCATTAAATACACGTTTCAGATCTTTATAGTTTTGTGGGAGCATTGCGGTGTGTCCGTAAGGAAATAACAATAATTGCGAGTAAGAATGAAACGATAAATATAATTCAATTTGATCTTTCAATGTTTTAATAAAATCGGCTAATGCGCGCGTCTCAGCCTCAGAAAATGCTGCGGGGCCAGCGTAAGTGTCCGAACAGGGTTTACTACTGGCACCTACTTGATTCCAATGAAAATCCCAATTGCGATTCGGATCAGCCCCGAAACACCCTTTGCCATAAGGAGTGCGTGTTTTGCGCCATATACGATCGGTGGTATGCGTATAGACATAACCATCAGGATTGGCATGTGGTACAATATACCAATCATAATTCTCAGCAACGGCACGCACCTCGGTATCGTTGCTCGTTAGAAGCTGCTGCGTTATGAAAGTAACTGTGGCTGGACTAATCCATTCGCGTGCATGCATACCACCCTCTACAAATACAGCACGTCTCCCCTTACCATACGAAATTTTCAAACCCAAAATATCACGCCCCTCGTGACTCTGCCCGATATTAAATATCGACACAATACTGGGTGATTGTTTTGCCAGTTTATACAGCCAATTGTAGGTACTGTTGAGTGTGTGGTAAACTCTCCAATTGTACTCACTTTCTAAAGGAACTGCTTCGTCCCTCTCGGTAAAGATATCCTCCAAACTCAGTTGTGCATTATCGTCCATCAGATGATGAGATATACCTGCATTCTGCACCATTTGCAAGAAGGGAGTAACACTTTGCGGTGAAACAAGAACATTAACGTCTGAATTGACAAGAGATAATTCATCTAGGAATATAAACGCTTCACGTGAATTGCCATCGAGTTGCTGTAGGAACATCATCTGTTGATTGTCTTCGGGTTTCAATTGATAGACCTGGTAGTGATCATAGCGTATACGCTGCTGTCCCAACGTCACTTTTATCGAATTCAAACAACAGAAAGTAATCACGACGAACAAGACGTCAACAAATTGAAATCGAATTGTATTCATAGTGCGTTGCGTTGCGTTGTGTTGCGTTGCGTTGTGTTTGTTCTGGTACGCGTTGACTAATTGGTAAACAAACTGGGGCCACTACATGATTTTATACCAAAGCATCTGGGAGTATTTACGAGTGAAAGTATGTGCGAGTGAGCAATGAAATCGCGTTAGTAAACATCACCGTCAGCACAAGTGGAACGCCAGTGGTAATAAGCCGTGTAATATGATTGGTTATGCATAGCGCATAAACAATTGAGATTATTCCGAACTACGTTTTAACTAATAGAAAGAGAGAGCGACGTTAAAACAGGAGATTGCACACTGGAAAAAATTATTATAAAATAATTCATTGATAATATTAATATTCATAAAATAATTCATAAAATATTTCATTCATAAATATTAAAATTATTTTATAATTAATTCACAATATTTGGGATAGAGTATATTACAAAAATATTCGAAAAATAGCGTTCAGTATTTTTTAAGAATTTTTTGTTATTATAAAAGTACAACAAATACTATAAATTTCGAAATTTAATTCCATTAAAATGGCTGCTTCGGTTGACCCATCGATCATCACTTCATTCCTTGAAGATAATATTTTTGAATATTTCCAACGATTTCTATAATAAAGCAAGTCTCAATCCCATAAAAAAGCATTAAATACTTTATGTTTAATTGCTTCAATTATTTGTTAAATGACGGCACGTTATCTATTCGATACAGCAGCCCTAGAAAATAGACGACGGAATTACTGATTAAAAAACCCTTCCGATTGTCCATTTACCTTTTAGCCTTCAAAAGGGCTTATAAATGCTTTCTTTGGTTAAATATTTATTAAAATTTTTTTTATTCGAAGATTTATTAAAATATTTAATTGCTTTCATTACTTTTGTATAGGAGGGTCATTCACAATTATGGGCTACCCTCATTTTAGCGTTGATTGTCTCACACCACACTTCTTTTGCACTAGTTCCCTGAACACCTCTTTTTGTCTGGTTCTGTGAGCACAAGTTTTTCACTGTATTTCTCTTCTGAATTATAATTAAGAGAATTTGTTGCAATGAAGAGGAGAAATGACTTGGGGTATTGACGTAAGAGAATTAAGGAAGTATTAAGTAAGGAAAAATTATTAATGAAGAGAAAAAAGAAATTGGAAACTTTGCATAAGAGAATTAAGATAATAATATCCGGTTATTTGATTGAAATTATATGAATAAAGTTGGCGCTTAGTAACCCATATAATTTACAATAAATTACAATTGATTGTTATGAAAATTATTGAAATATTTCATCTCACTGCACTGCGAGAAGGCAAAGAATTATGAAATTATTAGAAATAATATTTTAATTACAATCATATTTTTTCTCATAAATTTTAGTTTCGAAATTCAAGAATTGCATTATCCCGGTTTATTGGCAAAAGATATTGATGAAATGTTACAGCATTTGGTTGTTTTTGCCGGTTTTTATGTGTATCCTTATGATGATTACGAAGCGGGTGATACACGTTTGATAAAACTCCATCAGATTTTAACACTTATGTACAATACAAGCGATTATTCGACACCGGAATTGCTGCGTGATTTGGCACCGGATTGTGAGAAATTGGTATTACGTGTACGCGTATTTGGCAAGATGGTGAATGTCAAAGACTACATAAGAACCGAAGTGACAAGTTCAAGTGTTTGCTGTATGTTTAATTATCAGAGATATTATATGTTGGAAAGGTTAGAAAAAATTGAATGAATTAAATGTATTGGAAATTTAAATTTAAAAAATCAATGTTATTTTGGCCTTAGCTATTCTTCCATAAAATTTGAGAGGGATTCATGGCTAAACAGCGTCGATTTTATCCTACAAGAGGATTCAGCTGATTTTTTCTACATGGATATGTCAAATAATGCATTTCAGGTTAGTTTTAGAGATATCAGAGCCTACGCTAAACGATTGCTCTAAGTGATGATGTGATAATCAAACAGGTTACTCTCTTTCCTCCGCAAAATTATGCAAGATTGGAATCTGAAACGACTGGTGAAATTTTAATATCGTACAATTCTTTTGTAATGGTATCAATTAATCCAGTGTATATGATGGCCCGACAAACGATACGACAATTTTCACCGAAACTGCGTCGCTGTTATTACCCAGAAGAGGGTAGAGAAATGTTGAAACAGTAAGCAGTCCGTTCTATATTCTGAAATATTTTCTCTTTATTTTCTTCATATCTTAGAAAATATTATTCAGTGGATGAGTGCTATCTTATTTGTCGTATGAACAGTATGCTAAATCACTGCGGCTGCGTCAATCCATCTCTACCGGCCAAACTAATTAATGCCACATTCTGTAATCTCTTGGATTTTCCGTGTTTAACTAAATGGAAGAAAACCTGGAACGGCTGGAACTATTTCGACTACGTCGATGATCAAGTGCAATTTCGAGGAAAACGAGGTGGATCACAACGTTGCAACCATTGCTTACCAATGTGCAACACAGTGCATTACATCCCCTCTGTAAATAAATCACCAATGGTTAAAGCTACCTTCAATCACACATACTACTACGGCATTCTGTAAGTGGTAGTACGTTTTTAAATGCCCTGTTATGTAGAATTATACATCTGTTATAATCTCTGTTATGGCATAAGATAACAAAATCTGTTGTGATGTTATCTGTTATCTCCTTGATGATTTCAGTTTTTATCGCCTTCAAAATTTCTGTTATGCATATGCTCTCTCTTATTATCTCTGTTACAAACTCTGCTATTACCTCTGCTATAACCTTTATTAGGATATATGTTATGACTTCTGTAGAAATTTCTGTCCTAATCTTATTTCTAATATTTTGCATGATCTCTGTGTTTTTATAAAATCAGTTTCTTCCAAAGTTTCTGTTATGCTCTGTTAGCAACTCTGCTCCAATATCTGCTACAACCTTTATTATTATATTTGTTATTAATTTTTCTGATTTGTCTCATAATCTTATTTCAATTCTGATCTCTGTCAATCTTTCTGTTATAACCCCGTTTACGATCCCAATTATGATCTCTTTAATAATTTTTATTATGATACTTTCACCGATCTTAACTACAAACTCTGCTATTAATTCTGTTATTAGCTCTGTTATGACGTCTTGTGTTGTTTTTATTATGATCTCTGTAATAATATTTGCCAAGATTTCTATTATAATTTTCGTTATCATATTTGTTATAATTTTTGTTAATATCTCTGTTATAAATTACAATATTTTCATAATTATCACGATCTCCCTTATAAGCTCTGTTATGGTCGTTATTATGATCTATGTAATGGTTTTTGGTATGTTATGATCCACATTATAATATCTATTAATATAACAGCATTTCTTTCTGTTATTACCTCTCATAATCTCTATTACTATCTTTGTTATGGGTCTGTTGTAATTTCTGATATGGTATATTTATTCTGTTAAGTGTTAAAATGTATGTTAATCTCTCTGTTTTAATCTGTTTAATTATGAAATGTTTTAGAAATCCTGCTTTCACGCATTATGCGATCGCCGATGGGATTTCTGTTAAGAACTCCGTTATGATCTCTGTTATGAACTTTATTATGATCTCTTTTATGGTTTCTCTATTTTAAGACCTATTTTTATGTTTGTAATTATATTTGTTGTCACATAAATCACATAATTAACTTTCACTGTGATGATAATAATTACGAATATAGTGACAGTTATGCTACATGGGTTTCTCTACTGTAATTAATTTCTCTTACTTCTTTGCCTTCATTTTTTTATAGAAAAAATATAACGGACACCCAACCTCTGGCCCTTATAGCATTCTTCTTTGAAAGTACTTATGTTCTGCCAACAGAGAGTGATAATTCAAGTGATTGGGTGATTCTATTGAGTAAGTGCTCTAACAATCTATAAAATAAACAATTATGTTTAATTTGATTTCATTCCTTCACTTGCCTTCTAGATCGCTTTGGTGGAATTATGAGTTTAATGTATGGCTTCAGTTTAATGAGTTATATCGAAATTGCCTTCTATTTAACGGGTAAATGGTTTACGCCGTTATTCAAAAATACCACTCGATCTGAAACACCAAAACCGATAATAAAAAAGGAGTTAACATCTAAAGAAAATGTAGTTGTAGATTTGTATTGGCAAGAAATACTACCAAATTCGTTTAATATACGTTTAGCTAACAAGAATCAAATACGGTTATAATAAAAAGTCATATAAGCGATTTAATCCCTTATAAATATAAGTTAATTTAATCATCGATTATCATCTAAATTAGGTGAAGTGAAGTCGCTATAAATCTTGTATTTAATTGTGCACTATTAATTATTTACGGCATTTACACCACAATTTAATATTACATGTTGTGCGTTTATGAGCAAAGCTAATGATAAATTAATAATTCAGATGACATTAAATAAAGAAAAAAGTAATAAGTAGGGAAAAATCAAATAATAAGGATTTCTAAATTATGAACTTTTACAGTCAATAGCTTATAAACTATGACAATATTCAATAGTAATATCGATTAATATAATTTACTAATAATAGTAAATTTCAATAATAATATAGATATCGGTACCATTAAAAAGCTAATAGAAAAATTTAATATATGTGACATAAAATTTCATCGAAATATTACCAGCTTTTAAATAAAAGGCATTTTAGGTTTTCCTACTCTTTTTTCAAGTACTATTATATGAAAAACATTTGCATTGGACAAAAATAGTAGTAAAATTTCAAATTCCATTTATATTCAAAACCATATTGAAGGTAATACTTACAAATTTAGTGGTTACAACCACGCCCCCAGAGTGACAGATGGACAAATCATTTTATTGTTATTGAAAATACCGCTAGTAAAACAACACCAGCAATTACAACAACATAAGATAGCATGAGAGATTGCACTAACGGAAACATAAGTCGTGTTAGTTATTTCCTTGTAAGAAGAATTTAAAAATCTAATTGTATATAGTTCTATATAGTTCTAAATGTAGGTTTTTTCCGGAAACAGAATTCACAGGTGTCGACACCTTCAATTGCCTTCCTCTTTCGAAGTTATTTTGATGTCAGAGTTTTTAAATTATACCGACTTTTTAGTCTGCGAAATAGTTACTGAAGCTTATTATTGTGAATGGCTGCCAGCGAAATTGCAACCCTGTGGTGTCATTTTCAAATTTGCAAAATTCAAGTAGAAAATTTCATTTCCGTTTCCTTTTGCGTGGAGTTTAAAGCGGACTTATCGCAAGTACTTAATTATCGTTTTGTAAATTATATAGGAGTGTATATAAAAATATTTGAACATATTTCAAAAATGAGTTTTTGGATTTTTGCCAATTTTTTACGTAAAAAACTACAAAAATATAAGGAAATGCGCAACTTAATGGCGAAATTAGTTTCGAATATTGAGACCTATGAAAACCTAAAAACGGAACAACGAGGTTTTTTCCAAAAAAAAATTTGGCATGAAGAACTTTTGAAAAACGACTAATTATAAAATTTATTATTATTAGTTTCATCTGAAGAAAAATTCCGATTAAGACTGGATATCGAAATGTTCGTCGACCTTCGAGAATTGGTCCAAGAGGACTGCGAACAATGTGAAAGAACGAGTAAAGAACTCTGTGCGGCTCGGGACAATTTTATGGAATTGCAAAGGATGTTGCGTGGAATTGATTTAAAGAAATTAGCATATTATGAAATACTGATTAATGAAATGAAACGTCAACAGGAATGGAAGGAAATGGAAGAAGTTTTCGAGCAAAAACAAGAAAATCGTGAGAAAATGGAAAAGAGACATATTGGTAAAAACATTTAAAAAAACAGAAAAAATTAGTTAAATAAATTTGGAGAGAAACCCTACATCAAGGGAGAAAATTCTTGTATATTTTTAATATTTTTCTTTTCATTATTTATTATTTTTAATTTATTGCCTTCAGTTCAAGAACTTCGCCGCAAACAAGCTGAACTGAAAGAAATGGAAGCTCGTTCACAACAAGAATTACAATCACTTCGAACAAAATATGAGTATACAAAACTAAAAGTGGAAGATTCCAAAAACCGACGTAATCAAATTGTATTAAGTTTGGTGAAAGGAATCAAAGAATTGGAGAATTTAAGGAATGAAGTAAATGATTAATTTCTTTCTTTTTTTTTGCTCTTTTCCAGTTATAAAACCATCAAAATTTAATAATTTACTTCTGCTAATTTTTCCAGATAAAAGTTGCTTCAAATCAAAAGCAAGAGTTACAAAAGTTACAAGAAAAAAGAGATGAATTAAAAAAACAATTGCAGGAATTAAAAGTAGTTAGTATATATGAATTTCAAGCTTTTACTATAAAAACACGGGGATCCATTGTTTATATGAACTCTTTTTTTCACTTCCCTTCCCTTTATTGGTGCGCCCAATATTTTTTGCCTTTAACTAAAAAACTGATATTTAAAATAGCACATCTTTAGCATCTGACTGTGCACCTATCTCATAGGTTGCAAGCGGTTGCACCTATAACTCCACAACGCATAGAGGGTTTATATTTTAAACATAGAACCATTTCCCTTTACCGCCTTTTCTGGTTACAATCGGTTTTGCCAAAAAGGCAGTTTTCCCATAGTTTTGTAGATTTTTGTCTATTATTTATAAATTAATACTATTTACTATTAATTAATTATATAATTCATTCTAAGGTTGGTCAAGAACCATCACATTACACACAGGATGATCATGATGGAGTATTGAAAAAGCCAGCAATACGAGAAACCAAAGATAGTAATTGGAAAACTTCGATGATACCACCAATTATTGATCTACTTAATCCAATGGCATTTTTAGAAACCATGAAAATTAAATTTAATATTTCTTCATGTTTCCAAGAAACGCTTTCGACAAATCAGAACGAAAATATTTCAAATAAAGTCGGAAACGAAATTAAACCCATTTTGAAATCGGGCAAAAGAACTCCAAAGAGCACACAAGACTTAGAAGAACAACAAATTGTTACACGTCGAGTACGTTTTTTAGAGCCTGAAGTAAGCGCCTCAATTAGCCCCAGTTATTCATCTTCCATCCTAAGTTCAGACATGGATTTAGACACCACAGACAATCAAAATATAAAACTGCCAACAAATAACGGCCTCAAACCAGATTCTATCAACGAAAGTAGAACCGAAGTGGCATTGGCGACAGGAAATATGGAAAAAGTGTGTTTATCAGATATGTCAGAACCGTCAGGCATTTTACTTCCCGAGAATTGCAAAATAACAAATGAAACAAAATCTAAACTTGATATTGAAATACTAGATTGTCAAGTAATTAATTCGACTGACAAGAATTCACCAAAGGTAAATTCTATAATTATCACCAGGTAAAAATGGGTAAACGGGGAACTTTTGATATCAACGAATTTCAACACTTCTTTTGAGATTCAATTGCATACCGGGACTCACTTGCATATCGGGCAATGTCACATGCTTTCAAAAATATTTCACAATTAATCTACCAAAAAAATTTCCCGCAATCTCACTGAAACAATTAAATAATTATCCTCATTATTAACATTTTTTTATTTTTTTTTACATAGGCACCAATTCAGCTTTCGGATATTTTATCAAATCCATCAACAATATCGAGCACATACAATATTTCACCATCACATTCCATAGAGCAAAGCGCAATATCACAATCTTCACCCGCCCAAGTTAACCCCGTTTCTTTGAGGAGGAGGAGGGGATTTTCAAATGTTAGGAATAGAGATAAATCCTCAGCTAAAGCAGTAACAAAATTAAATAACGATTTCTTAAAAGAATCCTATAAGAAGTGGTCATTGGCGCTCTCGAAAAATAAGCGCAAAAGGCGACAAATAATGGACTTTGATAGTATGTTCCTTTGTAATACTTCGCCGCCATCCGAAAAGGAAGAGGATGCAGAAAGCAACAATTTTGATCAAGCTATGGCAATCAATGGAATGCTAAATTTTGGTCAAACCGCGGCCTTGGAAAGTGACGAAGGAGATGGAAACGAAATGATATTTAGCGATAATGAATGGTTTACGAAAGATACAGAAACAATTGAAGATTTTTTATAAAAATTTAAATCAAAATGAAATTTTCTCAATTATGATAAAAATTGAAATCGTTCAATCTTTACATATAATTTACGTTAACTTATGTTTCAAAAGACCTTAATGCAGACTTTTGAAAGAAATTAATGTTGGAGAATATAATCAGAATTTTTATTTATTTATTCAAAATAAATTCAATACTTATTAGAAAAATCTCATTAATTTTTATTTTTATGGGGCAAATTGTTAGAACAGCCTTTTAGAATATTAAACAAAGTGATAAATTTATATTATTACGGAAGAAAACTAACAGTTGTTTAAGCCATAAACTGAAATTTTTAAGAGTACATGAATTTGTTTTTTTCCATGGCAATTGTCGTCCACAATTACAAGCAATAATTAGAAATATATGCGTTAAAACGATACAAGTTCGAGTTTTGTTGAAATGGTAGAAAATTATAACGTTTTTAAGTTTTTAAAAGCTTAAATCTGCAAACAAATTGTTCCTACCTTCCAATTAATAACTAATCATTGAGTAGCTCGGAAAGTAATATTGCTTTTCCTCTAAAAATTAAAACCTTTCGTAATATTCACCCATTATTATTTCAGTTTCATTGAGATATACTAATTCTTCACGAAAAACGAAATTACTTCCCGAACAAACGCTCAATGCGTGTTAAGGAAATAACAACAAAAATGCTTTCAATAACAAATATTTTTCCTTCACATAATTATTTTGAGTAGATGAAAGGCGTGCGTAAGGTAAAAATCCTAGCCACCATGTCACGTCTTAAGCGTTTAGTAATCGGTGCCGCGTGAAACGATTTCTTTACAGCTAGGTCGTAACATAATGGTATGCTCGTATTGTGCTGTATAACAGCCTTTAATATCGCATAATGGTGGATAAGCTTCTACTACACCTTTGTCGCAAAGATCTTTTAGAGCCATTTGATATTTGGTAGCACCAGCACGATCAAGCCAACGCTTACAAAATGCCAGTGTACCAAAATGTTTATTTATAGTGCTCAGCAATTGTTTCGAACAATTAAGACGAAGTGAGACGTAAGGAGCATCGAAATTTTTCATATAATGCGAACAATCCATATCATCGTGCACCAAACCGCGTCCGGTTGAACCAAAAGTTTCGATAGCATAAAACTCATTCTCTTCCATGCGTGTAGACTCACCTCCTTTTACAATGGGTACCGTTTTACCAGAATGAATGCCTATAAATCAATTAAAAGCGGCTTTAAATAATGATTATGCATTCATACATATATAAATGGTTAACTTACGATATGGACTTATTGAATGACCATTCAAATTACGTATGGACTTCACCTGATACGTCTTTCCATCGATTTCCACTTCATACGATTCCATAACTTCCTGTATGGCTGCACCAATATCGCATAACCTCACATCAATGCCAGCCTCACGTATGCCAGTATTTGTGGCGTCTTTGACAGCCTGCAACAGTTTGTCGTATTTATCATTGAATGTCAATGTAAAAGCGCAATCGATGATTCGCCCCTTGATATGTGTCCCAAAATCGATTTTGCAAACATCGTCATATTGCAAAACTGTTGTATCGCCAGCATTAGGCGTATAATGAGCTGCACAATGATTTAAAGAGCAACCCGTGGGAAAGGCTAAACCTGCCTCTAAACCATTTTCACCAATTAAACGACGTGCTGTATTTTCCAATTCTTCACAAATCTGTATCATGCTCATGCCAGGTTTGATATAACTTTGCATATACTGACGCGTCTGCCGATGCGCTTCGGCTGCATGGCGTAATTCCATGTAAATATCATTGTGCATGCGATCCAGGGCGCGTTTCTCTTCCGATGTGAAACGATCCTTAGCGGTGCGATCATCTGGGATATCTTTTGGTACAGGATGTTGCATTATTTCGCCTTCAGGAAAATTGCCATCCGGGAAAAGTTCGGAGATAGGAATGGAAGGAGGGTCAGTTTGGCCTTTACGACCAATTGGCTTGTTTTTATTTTTGTTCGATTTCTTCTTCGGAGCACTTGGTTTTTTTTCTCCGCCAGCGGTAGAGTTTTCGTTGTTTGTCGTAAGAGCTACATCATCACCAGCGCCTTCACCAGATTTGAGGGCTGCTTCTTTTCTTGCAGCAGCCTCAGCTGAAATGTTTTATTTATTTTATTTATATAAAACTAGAGAGCTATTTAATAAGACCTTGTCTTAATTTCTTATTATTCGGCTTAGGCTTCTTTTGTTTTTTAGATTCTTCACCAGCGTTTGTAACATCTGCTTCCTTCTCTGCCTTTTTTTCGGAATTAGTATCCGTAACTTCAGGGATTTGTGATATTTCTACAGCGGACATTTTGTCTTAATTTTTCCTATTAGTAATTATTTCAGGGCGTTATTACAGAAATCGAAACTACGCTGCTTTTTCGATTCCCTTTTGTGTTTTTCTCTGCTTCGAGAGCTTATTAGCTGTATAAATTAGCTCTCAAAGCAGAGAAAAACACAAAAGGGAATCGAAAAAGCAGCGTAGTTTCGATTTCTGTAATAACGCCGTCAATAAAAACTCAAAAAATTTTACGGTAGCAGTAAACCGAACAGCAAAGAACACGAGGCAAATGCCACAAAAACCCAGCCAAAAATTCCGACAAATACGAAAGAGAAAATAAGAAATTGACAGAACTGCCATACTGAATATTTTCTTAAATTGTGACATGACAGTTAAGAAATCGCTTTTGCCCAAAAATTAGCGCCCCGCGAATTCGTGTTCACGGCATCCGGCGAATTCAACTGTTAAAAATCTGTTAACAATTTGCTTTCACAACTTCGCGACAACAAATCATATGTAACAAATATGCATCATGTTTTTGGACCTCTATTTTTGAAATTAAAAGACAAAATTAACTTTAAGTTTTAAATATAAAAATAAAGGTTTACTTTCAACTTTTACTTTTATAAATAAAAATTAAAAATTTTTATTTAAAAAACTTTTCGATAAGAATTATTATTATACATGTCTTCCGTTGATAAGGTAGGTGGTGGTCAATACGACTTAGCACCTTGAGATATGAGCAGAATTAATCTTAGGAGCTAGTTGGAAGGTGAATCAAGCGAAAATGGTGAAATCAAGCAAGGAAGATGAAATCAAGCAATTTTGATTACTCTCGTCAATTTTGATTGATACCCATTAGTCAAATACTAAGTAGTGTCAAATACTATAAAAGTTTGGTGAATATAAAATTGAGTCGTCTGAAGATTTCTGAGGATTTTGATTAATTCTTTCACAAAATTTAATCCGTGATTGTTAAAAAATTGTTCAACTGTTAAATGAGGAGATAATTGTATGGAAATTGGATATTGTTTTGGGTCTCTCAAGTTTTAAAACAGTATATCTGGTACTGAGGGCCGTACTGCTCACACCACTTTTGTTTATGCGTGGTGAAACAGGTTGTTGTTTTTTTCTGGAAACTAGATTAAAGCCAATAATAACAACAATATGGCACAAGTCCAAATATAGTGTACATAAGAGATAAAGTTACACTTCGCACTAAGCCACATGGATTTGCTCTATGCAATCACAGACTGGTACAAATTTAGTTGGAATTTGGTACTTATTTCTTAGGTGTGTGATGTAAACAATGCATAAAAAATATTCGGCAAACCACTTTTTGCATGGTGAGTTTAGTGTCCTTTCTCTTTATCTATGATAATAAAATTTATCATAATCGTTTATATTTAATTTCAGTGCTTTTTCAACTGTGCACTATTGAACTGACAGTTCATATAAACTAAATACTATTTTGAATCCGCGAAAAGAAAGCCTCAAAGTAATCGTAAATATAAGTTTGGAATATGGATGAAATACTTTCGCCAAAGGAGCGTACGTTAAATCAGAAGGATGAAGTTCATTTACATTTTTTTGATGCTGCTGCGGAACTGAAGACCTTCCATGAAGGAATGGACGGAAATGGCGAGGGAAATGGAAATGACCATTTTAGAGGTGATGGCGGTGGGGATTATGATTACAATAATACTTCCAATGAACGTGGCGATTCTCCAAAGTTTGATATTGCTGCCGACGGTTATATAAATAACGTTGAACACCAGGCGTCGTCAAAAGCAGAACACGGTGGTAACAGTGATGGGCATCCCAAAAAGCAGACAAAAACAAAAAAGGAATTGGAAGAGGAAGAGCGTGAGAAGATGCAGTTAATTATTACTAAATTCATTAGAGATATAGTTGAAATTTATATCTTAATATTATATCCAGGGTACTAGTCTCGAATTTCACCGAAGAACAATTGGATCGCTATGAAATGTACCGAAGATCGGCATTCCCTAAAGCCGCTGTGAAACGTCTAATGCAAACAATTACCGGTTGTTCCGTGTCACAGAATGTGGTTATTGCGATGGCTGGTATAGCTAAGGTATTTGTGGGCGAGATCGTAGAGGAGGGTAAGTTTGGTGATTATTGTATATTTGCGTGATACTCCCTGCAAGATATATTGTCGACTCAGGTCTAGACGTCATGGAGGCCTCTGGTGAAACTGGCGCACTACAGCCAAAATACCTCAGAGAAGCTGTGCGACGTTTACGAGTGCAAGGTCGAATGCCGATTGGAAAATTTCAGAAACCTTATTTTCGTTTAAATTAGTTACAAATGGTATCATTTTTAATTTAGCTTTTTATAAAAATATATTTTACTTTAATCGAGTTTAAATATATTTCGAAATGTTCTATTTCCTAACTTATTTGTATAAAACTAAACTGACATATTAAGGGTTTAGTACTTAGGAAAAATTTTATTAAAAAAATCGTGTGAAATTATAGAGTATATAATTTTAAAAAGAATAATCTCAGTAACAGTATTTCATTTAAATAATAAAAATAAACTTTAAATGATTTTTTTGCGTTAGTATTATTTTCAGCTACAATTTATTTATAAAGTACTAAAACATTATACGAACAAATTAGGGCAACCCCAATTAATAATTAGTATGAATATTTGCGTGGCCACACTATTCTGAGATATACCAAGATGCCAGCTGATATAAATCAGCTTGCTTGCGTTGTCGAATTTAAAGAAGGGTGCGATTACGTAAATACACCTCTAGAAAAAGTCGTTCTTTTTGCTTTATTTTCAATAATAATTGTTTACTAGAATAATTGTTAGGACGAACATAGAAAACACAACAGAATCATCAAGAGCGATTCTTCCCCCAAAACTGCCTAGTGACTTTGGAACAATTGATTTAACACCAAACAGCAGCTGTTCAACAAGGAGACAAGCTCTTCCACGGGTTGTAGTCTGCAATGAACAAAACTAAACGGCGTAAATGCTGGAAATACTTGTAAAAATCGAGGGGACATATAAAGTGTATTACAAAAAGTACCATCTTACGCACTTATCTGACGAGGTTAATTCAGCAAAAATATATCACAAAAATAACACTTGTGTCCTCGAAAACGAACCGGTACCGCAGCGAGTTAAAGCGCCCTCGTAGCGATTAATGAAGCAACTAACACTTGTAAGTATTAATTTCAGCTAATTTTAATGTCTGTTGGTAAAACCTAGAAATAAATATAATTATCTCGCTCTGTTCCGTATAAGTTACTTAGAAAGCATAAGAAGTAAAGATAGCTATGTGGAACTCTGTCGTAATGTGACAGAGAGCAGCCAAATTTCAATAGATGCATACGCCCGACGCATTCTGAATAACAGCTTGCACAAGTTGTGCTGAGATATTTTGATGTCAATGTAATATTCCCTCACGTAACTTAACGTGGCGAAACTAAGTTATTTTTATAATTCGGGGTGCGTAATTTTATATTGAAAATCCTCTTATCAATAGATATCCCGCATGGCAACGTAAAAAACGCTGGTGTAGATTTTTTGGGAAATACAAACACTTTGAATCGGAATGATTTAGGGAATTTATTGCCAAATGGAGATCGAACTTTACTTCTGTGTTTGACAGACGCAGCAGAGAAGTAACTACTTTGTAATCGCTCTGTGGTCATGGAATACGTGGTATATTAGTGAGTAGTGAGTAGTTACAAAAACTGTGGATCTATTTTAGAATTTAATGGCATTTTGGAGTAAAATCAATAAAAATAGAAGGGAAGAGTGAATTAAATTGTAATTACGAGCAACTGAGGATAGAAAAACAAGAAATAAAGTGGAGTAGACCTAATTACCAAAAGAGGCCGACGGGGACAACGTCAATTTCGTCAGGTGCCGTCCCCTCTAGATTAGAAAGGATCAGAAAAAAAATTAGAAATATAATTGATCACAGCTCTGATCACGGATGGCACCAACACGACGACCTAGTGATGGATTATTGGCTCGTGTCAATTTTCCACTCTATGCCCTTGAGATGCTGACAAGTCGTCATGTTCTTGTGGCGGGGGGTGGTGGTTTCGCCAAGACTGGTGTAGCGAATGGATTTGTATGTTTCTGCAGATTACTAAAGTCAATTGTTGAAATCCATCCAATCCCTCATACAGGAAATTTACGAAATCTTTCACAATGGTTCTCATTTCTGTGCCGAGGAAGTAGTACGACACGAGACCGGCTCAAATGTAGTCATGAACTTTGCTGTACGTAACGATGGTAGGCGTTCCTATCTTTGTGCCGGACAGGAATCGCATTGTCAAATGTATTTCGTAAATCCGCATATTTTGGAAAGCCCAGATGGTGATGAAGACGATCGTAATGATGAGGCGAAGAAGACGAAAAGATCAGAATCAAAAAAATCAGCTCCCGTCGAAAGACCACAAGAGAACGGTGTACGCAGGCGCACTGGTCCATCTGTTGATGTCCAATTCCCGGCAGGCGTGCAAGTATTGGGTAACGGTTATATACCAAATGCCACCAACAAGAGTGCTTTGCAATCTACTCTGAAGCGAGTTCGATTCGATATCAAAACTGCTGACTCAATACAAACTGATTTTCTTTCGGCTGAGCCTCTACAACGTGTGGTACGTATTAGCTTGGATGGGCGTCTCATGGTAACCGGTGGCACCGATGGCCATCTCAGAATCTGGGCTTTCCCTCAAATGCTGTTACAGAGTGATATTCCGTAAGTTCAAACACAAAAATTATTGAAATCGACACTATTTGCAAATATTTCAGAGCCCATTCAAAAGAAATTGACGACCTTGACTTTAGTCCGGATTCGAAATATGTTGTAAGCATTTCTAAGGATGGCCAGGGCTTAGTGTGGGATGTATCAACATTTAAAATACAACAAAAACTTACCTGGCAGACGCCGGATGGTATCAAATACTTGTATAAACGTTGTCGTTATGCCACCGTCGAAGGGCAACATGATCGCTATCGTCTTTTCACCATAACCAACCCTCTTGGTAAGGCTGGCAAGCAATGTGGGTATTTGCAGCAGTGGAATTGTACAGATGGAAAGCTGCAACAAGCGATTGCCATCAATGAAAGCTTAGCATCATTAGCGGTACGCGATGATGGTCGCTTTGTAGCGGTGGGCACTATGTTTTCGGGTAGTGTTTCTATATATATAGCATTTAGTTTACAGGTAGGTGAAAAGGAGATAGGTTAGTAATGGATGATATTGCATGACTTGTTTAATTTTCAGCGCGTTTTACACATTCCGAATGCACATTCGTTATTTGTTACCGGTTTAGAATTTTTACCCATCACAAATCAAAAAGGTCCACCCATATCAAGCGACACCGAAGTGGCGGTATTATCAATATCGGTTGACAATAAAGTTTGCATACACAGTCTGCAACATAGGCGTATGTTTTAATATAATGACTTTTCGGAAAGTACTTTCGTGGTTGTTGTAGTCGGAATTGTAATTTCCGAATACAAACCATCCCCAAAAATGCTGAGGGGTAAAATTTATTGATGATGACATTTCAAACTAATGCGTAACACCAGGCGAAAAGACTTTCCGAACAACCTTTTTGTTGACGTTAATTTTAAAATCTGAAATTTACAGGTAGTATTCCAGCCTGGTTGGCCATTATTATTATCGTCGTAATGTTATTCAGCACATTTACCTTGTGCTCATACATCGGTATATGAATGGGTTTACAACCGGATTGATAATAAAATTAAACTATTATTAAATAATAAAATAATATTAAATTAAAAATAGTAAAAGTTTAAACTAACTTTGTATTGTAAATGTTTTAAACATTATAAGTCCTATAATTATCCTCAAAATTTAAGCAATAACACGAAAAAACGAGCCCTACTCAACCCAAGCCCCCCACCCCTCCAAAAAGAAAGCAAAAACAACGAATAAAATTAAATATGAACTATCTGACAAATCGTATAGCTAAATATAAAATGAATATTTCAGGAGAAAAATCGAACGCTTTTAAAGCAATTTTGCCAACCAGGGCTTTTGTTCGATGCGGGGGGACTGATGTATGAAAGGGAATGAGACGCAACGAGTTGTAAAAGCTTTTCTAAACTAATCGACGTGACCATAAACGGAGAAATTAGAACAAAATGAAACATCATGATTTCGATGGATTGGTCAAGTAATGAGTGGAATGCTTAATTTAGGCAAGAAATAATACCAAAATACATATGTTTTGATACCAGAAGTATTACCATAGACCGAACGGCTGGTTATTAAGGTTCGGATAAATACAAATAATGCTCCGAGTGCTTTGTAGAACATGTTGGTATTTTATTTACTTTAAGTCTTTTGTTGTTGTGCAAATAATTAAATTAACTTCATGTATTTAACAGAAGCGCTTGATAAATAATGGCATAAACGATTTATGTTTTTTCTTCATGATCAATTAAAATATTAATTAATGCAAGTTCTAGAACGTTTTTCTCGTAATTTGTTTTTGAATTAATTAAATTAATATAAATTGGTTATTTTATTATTATCAATGTTATTATTACTATATATTTCTTTTTACTTTTACTGAAAAATTTAAAGTTTTGAAAATTAACTTTAATTGAATTTTGAATCTTAGAAATAAACACTTAAGCCAATAAATTATATAAATACTGATCACAATTTCTGTAAAGGGAAAGCATAACTAACTAAAGTTTATATACATTTAAAGAAGTTATATATATCATAATGGATTCACGTGAGTTTTGCCACTAGAAAGAATATCATATATAAAGGATATAGAAATAGTCCTTGTCAAGGTTAGTTTGAAGACAAGACTATTTCGGGGATGTACCATCTTCAGTGCTAAATTTCGTTCTAATTTCCCGACAACATTTCGAACGATGTGGTCGAATGCGCTGATCAATTAATTTAAATTTCTCGAATGGTTGTGTTTACTTCAAGATTCGCATCGTCTTGTCTCATATTCGTTTCTCACTTGCCTTGCAACTATTTGACATACCTATATAACGTCAAGCAGAGTAATATCAAACAGTTGAAAGATAATCGGTAAGACGCTACAAGACGTTGAGAATATTGGAATAGCAACACAAGAGAATAATAGAGATTATTTTAAACGATAGTCATGATGATTGATAGGATCTCTTATAATACCCATAGAAAGTTGAACATTACTAATAAAATATTTAAAGAAATTGATATCAATACATAAACTATGTTCTATTTAGTCCCAAAATAGTTCGAATAAATGTTGTAACATTTAAGTCAATAAATTATTCTTATAATTAAACATAAAACCAAAATTAAATTCAGCATAGCATTTCGTTTGTATTACCCAATATTAGTCACTGTTATTGCCGCTACTTGCCACCACATTGCAGACCTTGAACCAACTTCTCAAACATATTTACTTCACGTTCTTGAACACAAAGATTACGCAAGGCAAAATCACGGCGTTCAGTTAGACGAGCATTATCTCGTTTCAAATGTTCTAAACGTGGTATTTTGAAAGAACGTAATCGAAAGTCAATGCTACCAACAGAATATCTGGTCTGGTAGCAATTGTCTGGGGAACGGTAGTTGGTCCGACGCTGTTGACAATTGGTTGCATTTAATGATGAGGTGGAGAAAGTAGTATAAATACGTTTGTAAGGATTGGGTGGAGGTTGGGGAGGTGCGCGTGGTGTAGTTGTACTAGGAAAGCCATTTTCCTGTTTAGTTGCTTGATCTTCAGTCTCTGAAGTGAATGTTAGAGCGCGACGTTGTTTGCGTTGAGATGCAGGTATGGGTGGCATTTTATTTAGTAATTGCTTGACTATCTAAATGGCCAGGCATGAGAGAGAGAAATAAACTCAAATTAATAACAGAATTAAGGCAATCAAAAATAAACTTGTCAACTTACATTCCTTTCATGATAAACGTCCTTTGGTTTATGCATGGGATTTAAAAGTGTATGAATCAAAGGATACAATTTCCATTCAAATTCGACTTCTTTGTAACCAGCCTGTAAGCTTTTAATTCTCTGTTGCTCGATCCTAAAACAAAAGAGATGCAATGTCAGGCCCTATCTCATGTAAAATCCGAAGATTCCAACGAAAGCTATTTTTTATTATTACTTACATGTATTTATTTTTCAATTGATTAATTTTTCTTCGGCATTCTTGTGAATTGAAGCAGAAACCGTATGAACGCATTTCACCTGAAATCGTCGTGAACACTGGCAGGTGCTTTACCGTTGTTGTCACTTCGTTCTGATAGCGGTACCACATCTCAACCAGTTTCATCTCTTCCCAAGATGTCCAGTGACGACGCCGCACATGCTTCGTTGAGCGTTCTGTTTTATTTCTAGGAATGTTATTACTGGTACTGGTGGTCGGTGTCATTGATTCCTTATCGGAATCACTCATTTCTGTTTTTGTCAACAACGATTCTGACCAATTTATTTGATTTTACGTACAAAAATTTATTGAATTGTTTACTACGGCAAAAGTCGTATGGTTTACGTGACTACTGGTGACTAGCGATTGACAGCTCCGCCAACATATTCAGGGTTAATATTTTGAAGTGTTACCAAGTGTTGCCAACGACTTGTAATAAATTGCTATCGTAACGTACAGGCATACTAGTAGTACCAGTAGTAGTAATACTAGTAGTACTAACACTAGTAGTAGTACAAGCAGTAATGCCTTACTTCAAATTAACTGCTTAATTAATTGCTCTTACTCATTCATGTTAAACTCCGTTTTCTTGTTTATCCGTGCAGTTTATCACTGACTCAGCAACAATTTGGTCGCGGCAAAAGTGAACTTATTTTCGTAAGGAACCCTGCAAATTTAAGATTAGTTGTGAAAACGAAGCTGCAACCTGCAATCTGCAATTAAGCAAATGTTCGCAAAATTTCAATATTACACAAAACCAACGGACTGCACTCTAGCCTATTATTACTCGATAACACCACGATTATTTAAGTATCTCAGTCAATCGAACAGCACCTAACTTTAGTGCATTATAATGCAACGAGTTACAAAAATCTCATATTCGCTAATACCAAATAAAAATTTAGTTTGTTGTAAACTGAAATTAAGCAAAATATAAGTTATTACAAAATATTTTCTATTTTATGAGAATACGAACAGAACTATGTCTCCACCAGAGATTCACGGTCACTGATTAAAGTGAGTCCACTCAAGTAATCGGGATAAAAATTGGGTTAAATGTTAATAAGAAGTCATTAGTTTCCTTAATTATACTTGAATTTATTTGACGTTTGGTTCATTTCAATGAGGTACTCATTTCGTGTTCACAAGTTCTTTTAAATATCCAGACAACGAATTTATTTGATTTTGTTCTTGATTAATTTAAAATCGGGCGTGAAATACGATTATATCATAAACTGCATGAATAATCAAGAAATAATGGAAATTTCTCATTCTTCAAAATATTTCGGCATGGCATTTAAATGTTTAGTTCTAAGGCGCCTTATATAGTGGATGACCTCTATTGCTAACTTCACGCAGTCACACAATTTCTAGGCTCAAATCGCCTAATTGCTATGCACTGTGATAATTAACAGAATATGAATGCTGCCATCTGTATAAAATGCCATTCAAAATAATTAAAGCCATATATACAATAACGTAAAATTCGATTTTTTTTTGCTGAAATACTTACTACCGAGCAATGACAAATTTGATAAAGACATTTTTATGACTTTCAAAGCTTTATTATTTCAATATTAATGTCATTCTAATTACTGTGTTTTAAGCAAATTCATATAAAATTACTAACGTATTTTAATTATCGATTAGAAGAATTCGTATAAAAGTTATTGAATACAAAGAGAATAATTAGATCTAAAATTAAAATTCAAATATTTGTAATTCACAAAAATTGGAAATTTTTATCATAAAAACAAAATAATGAGAAATAATGACTAAAAAAAAACATTGAAGTATTCTGGATTTGGAGATATATCGTTTTTATTTAAAAGTTATTCGTACTTGTAAACAATATTGTATGCAATAAGATTAATATTATTATTACTCATGACCTTAAAACAAAAAGGTAAAATATTATAAATAAATTATAAAAATATGTGTAGACCGTTACCAAACGCGCAATAGTAAAGCTTTTATTTTATGCCCCTTAAAACCGGTAAAAACCTATGGCTTTTTAAAGCGAAAAGTATATGAGAGTTTAGAATTTAATTTATAATTTATCTCTTATAAACCAAAATAGTAACTATATATATGGCCAAAATAATACCTCCTAAGACAAACAAAAATTCGCTACATATAGGGATTTTTTATTTACTTCACCGCATTTTAATTTGATCTTATCATGGGGGGAAATGCCAAGGTATTCACAACAAAAATTTTTTTTGGTCTTTAAACGTTAATAAATTTTAGATTAGGAATCAAAAAATTAAATGACTAATACCTTCTTCGTCGCAGTCTCAGTAAGAGCGCAACGCGATTTAATAAAAACGGCCAAAGAACGAGTAACGCAAACCAGGCAGGCGATATATCACGGAAAGGCCACCATTCAGGCCAACGCTGCTGACTCCTAGTAACGCCCATTCGCCCTATGGGAACAACTCTCTGCCTTACCAACGAACGCACTTCGTGTACATCACGCTCTAGTGTCGACATGCGTTTATTTAACGTCATTAAATCGCTATTCATGCGCAATACAGTTGTTTGTATTTGTTTTAACAACTCGTTATTGTGATTTAATGACTCGTTCAGATCGTTTTGTATATCAACTGGATCACCGTACTCTTCATCGGATTGATCTACGGTGCCCGTACTAATCGAATAATTTGTATTGGTTTTGGCCAAAGAAAAATTTTCTTTTGTATTCGGAATGATAGCTCCATTCGTATTAACATTTGGGATATTGTCGTCCTCAGCATTAACAACGATATCGTTGTTGTTGTTGGAAATTGGACTCCAGTGATGGCCATTCATTTTTACTGAATTATTTCCAGTGGAATTAACGGCAGTGGTGTTAGAGCATGAAGTTAAAGTTTGATTCTATAAATTCCAAATAAACAGTTCACAATTTTTATTTTTAATTAACATTTCATTACCTCATTATTTGGTGTTGTTGTTTCGTTGATTACATTCGAACTGGCACCATGTTGTGGACTGTTTGTGCGTGAATTGAATGGAGAATTTGGATGAGACACAGCAATTTCACGCATACCTGGTGCCACCATATCGAGCTCATCCAAATTAATATTATCCAAACCGCCAATACTGCCCACAAAATCGGCTACCTTATCAGTAAACGACATCGTTTCAATGATTTCACGTAAATCGTCAACATATTTTTGCATCGCTTGCTCTTTCGTCAAATGACTATTCGCCTTCCATGCATCCCATTTTGCCTTGCCCACAACATCCCAAAAGGCTGGTTTCTTTTGAGTGCATTCACCTTCGGTGGCCTGTTTGTAGCAGCCATAAAATTTTAACAACATCGAATTGCTGGGCTGATAGGGGCCATTTTTTGGTAGACCTTTAATAACATTCACCGCCGCCTTAAAGCGTCGTTCAACAGTAGTCATCCCCAAGGTAAGGTTATCTGTCTATTACTATTTTTTCCAAAGGAAAAGATAAGCTGATGATGAAAACCGGTTCAAGAAACGCATACAAATTAATTAATTAATAACTATTCATAAAAATTAATTATGTATAATAATTATAATTACATAAATTTTTAGTGTACAATCAAATCAACGTAAAAATTAAAAAAAGAACGCAAACTGCGGCCTGGCCGAAGTTCATACACCCTAAACTTGTAAAATAAATTTATAGTTGAAATCCAACAATCAGTGGGCGACCCACGCCTAGTATAGGCAGTGTAACTATGCCTTAAATTGTAAACTCGAATGCAGAATCTTTCCTTTAAGTACCATATATAAACTGTTACCAGATAAATGCGTATTAACTTTAGAATGTAGGCATGGAGATGTCGTTCATTTTCAATAAAAAGCAGTCTAGGAAGGTAGAGAATATTCTTCCCAAAAGCTATGACAATACTTCTTATTTTCATTATCATGTAATTGAGGTTTTTAATGGCGTTGCCACGTCCAGTTTTAGGATTACATTTTTAATAGAAACGCTTTATTCGGAAAAGTAATTGAAACTTCAAAATTCGTCTAAGAACTGAGAAATTGAACTATAAACACGAACTACAAAAAAAGAAGAAGTAAGTGTCTATATCCCATCCCTTCGAACGTAGGGTATAAATATCTGCTGATTATAATGAGTTAGCATTTTATGGCATGCTTGAAAGCAGAAAAATTTTGCTTAGCTATACAACAGAGTCCACCATATATTGATAAGAGCAAAGCTTTAATTCTCTGACTGCATACGTTGAGTAGCATCAACTGGTTATAAAAAATGAATATTAAAGACAAAAGCCAACCAGAAAGCCTAAGCCAGTTCTTCGATAAGAAGCTAAACTAATGGGCAAGGGTCAAATGATTGAGCTCTATCGAGGTGTTTGTATGCGTGTGTGTGTGTGTGTGTGTTTTACTACGTGTACAACGGGAGAACAGAAAACAGATTGCACTCTCCAATAGAGATTATTTTAATATGATTTTTGATTTGATTATGATTTTTAAATAAGTAGAATTGACTAAATCGCAAACAAGGAATTTATATAAAAAAGTACTACTGCGTAGTATATTATTTATAAATAATATGTTGAAATTGATTAAAAGTAACCAAAGCTCGAACTAACCAGAACTAATTGCTTAGCGTCTTGCTGCACCCAATTTATTTTAGTGTTATGTATCATATTCCAATTACCTCTAGTTGAAATTACCTTTAGTTATTGGTAGTTATTAACCTGTCCAAAATTCCAACGATTGGCTGATTTTAATTCCCTCTCCGTTCGTAAATGTGAAATTTTCTTAAATTATCGTACACTTTATACTTCAGCTATAAATATTTGTTGTACTTTGAGCTTCTGGTTTTTTAATGCCGCCGTTCCTTCTGCTTTACAAACATTGATTTCGTTGCGTCATGTATCCGCCTCGTTCGTTTGGATGATTGTTTTGGTGTTAGCAGCTCATGGACGCTTTATGCCTACTTGTATTTCGGCAATAATTAAACAATTTTTGCTCTTCGAACAGGTAGGCTCCTTCGTAGACGGATTCCTTCTCTTATCACAATACTTCGTTGCCGTGTGTGAAACTCGACTGTGTTGTTTTAATTTATTGTGAACAACTCTTGACTAAACTATATACTCTGCTGTTAAGCCAAGCACTGCTGGATTAGTTGACTTTAAAATTCAATTTATGCTACTCCCTCTTTTTGTTGGTTATTGTTTTTTCTTTCTTACCTTACTTTCGACGGTGTTTTGGAATTCGTACCACTACAAATGACAGTTCTTTGTTTTGGTTCATATTCATTTAAAATGTCGTCGGACTTTCAACGCAAAATTTTTGATATTAAAGGACATTTCACACGGCCTGATAGAAATTAAATACAATACCATTCAAGGGATTGAAAAAATATAACAATATATCAAAATTTATTTGTAAAACCTACTGCCTCCTTCCAGTATGCGAACCTTAAACACATTCAAGTTGCCAGCGAATAGTCGCTGAAATATTATATTGATTCAAGTAAAATATTTATTTTGTGGATTTGAGAAATGATTGGAACCAAATGTAATACGTTTCAGTAGCTGAATGCAATTATTTATTCAGGTCATAGAAATACGAAACTAAAAGAATTTAGGATTTTTATATTTTATATTATTTTATTCTTACCTAATTCGTCAATTATTAATTTGAGACATTCTCAAACAGTCTAATACCTTAATTATTACTGACTTATTTACATTTATTTACAGATCTAAACAGCTTCTACATTGCTCTAAATCTCTTTGACGCCTAAAAAAATTTCATTTATTCGTCGGAGCTGGTAATTGCTCCGATGGTGATATATTGCGATTTTAATAAGGTTGTATGCATGATATCTAAACTAGTCCTTTATTTTGTAAACCATGCGGGTTCGACTTTAATACTCTGTCGCATAGAATTGGCATCACTTTAATACATTATCAAAACTGTCAAAAAATATCATGCTATATTGTCAATTCTCTTATGAATAGCGCAGACGTGTGTTAAAAGCAACGTATATTTTATCGACCTGTGCGAAGATTAATCACTAGAGGAAAACTCTTGCGTGAATCAACGTTCTTTTAGTCCGCGTGTGCGTATGTGAGCGAAACGCTTTTTCGATAGACCGTAGGAGTCCTGTAAAAATATTGATTTGTGGGATTTCTTTATGTTTTTCATTTTATAACAACGAACAATCAACAAATATACATTCTGTAGTAGAGATCGGTAGTGCTGAAGTCACAGAAAAGACAAAAAACCAGTTGAAATTTTACCGACCAAACAAAAATTATAACGTGGAATTGTACGGATGTGCAATTAAAAAGGTATCGAGAAAGCATCGATCGGAAGCGCAACTACTTTTGCGATTTTAAACATGAAATTTGTTGCAACAGCAAGCCAATTAACTGAAGAGCTAGAGCAAATTATTGTTAATAATTCAAGCATCAAATTGCCAAATTTCATCAATAAATCAACGAGCGTGTTTTTTAATATTTTTACAATTTTGGATAAGAATCTCAATTTTCTGCTCAAAGTGAGAAGAAATCAGAAACATAATTTGGCTCAATTGAATAATCAGATTTATAAAAATTGGCAAAATCAAAACTTTCGTATAGCCACGTCTTGATTAGACGCAAAATTTAGTTAAATTTATAACAAATCTTACAAAATATTGAAAAAATAACTTCATTAAAATTTTAAAAAATATTCAACAAAACAAGTGATAAATTTGAATAAAAAAGTGAGTGTAAGTGAAAAAAGCAAACGGATGAAAACTTTTTTGTGTAAATTTCTGTGCTTCAATAACATAAATTTTATCAATCGTGTTTAAATTGTTTAAAAAAATTCTAAATTTTACAAAAACCGCGTGTTCGTGAGGCGCTTGAAACTGTCAGATTACCTTATTTTACCCCCTTATTTATCTGGCGACATCCTCATCTGCATCAACGCGCGCGCGCAAAAGTAGAATTGTGCTGGAGGCTCTCGTCATTGCAGACGTAAGCAAGAAAATTTGTCGGAAAACTACTGCAGTGGGCAGAAATCTACAGAAGAAGACCAAGAAAATGCCACGAAAAAATAAAAAAGGAGGCAAAGGTATGCATTAGGCCAGCTACTTCCTCCATTTTTTTGTGCGCGTGTTAACTAATCCTACACAACCTGCAATATCATGCAATTTTTTTCTAGATTGTTTGCCTTGTTCTTCTTTTCAATGCCATTCATATTATTTAAAGTCAGGGTTGCAATTTCTTTAAATAAGTTTCAGTTGTTTATGAAACTTATAAAAAGAGAAAATTTTGTTTATAAAAAATTTTATCAATTTGTCAGAGATTATTTATTTAATTTCTTTTGTCCTAACAGAAAATTTTAGACAAATGGTGAACAAAGGCAGAAAAACTACTGCTATAGAACTACACCGCTTATGAAGTGAAGTGAAGTGAAGTGAAGTGAATTTTATTGAGACTTTTTGTTTTTCAGTTACATGACATTCTTATAATCTATTCTTAAATTCTATTACAATAGTTTTCGCCGACTTTGCATTGGTCTGGCTGCACAGGTTGATTCAAATGTGATAATATTAATTTGATATTGTAAACAAATTTTTAAGAGACAACTAAATTGAAACTTTTGAGGATTTTACATTTGGTCTGCTCAATAAGGACAAAAACATGTTATTTCCCTTAAGACTAACTATATACATATTTACAAAAGAAGTAATAAAAAAGAGGAAAGGGGGTTATGGATAGGAGGAATCGAATGCCCTGCTTGATGGCGCAGAGCTGTCAATATCTTGATATTACGTTAAATAGAATGCGTATATTATTCTGGTTTACAAAGATAAGACGAATTTGCTAATTCGCTATTAGGAGATCGAAGTACATATATGTGTATTATTTATGTATATTATTATTTTTTTTTTTTTTTTTTTTTTTTTTTTTACCCTCTATAAGAATCAGGGTTATGTAGCTGAAAAAATAATGGAAGGTGCTGAAATTGGTTGTTAGGTTTAAGTAAGTCATTAGAAGCTTCGTTGAGAATACTGAATGGCGATATATAATACCTACTGTTTATAGGGAAATTAAAGTTATCACGGTACATGCTTTTGATCAAAATGTTATCATGGTCTTGGTTTTTTTGCAATCTGGCTCTAGCTAATGTTAAAACGTAACTCATTAAGGGAGTAATTTCGGCTGCAGTATAAATAGTTTTGTTGCTAAACCACTTTCCTGAAGGTCGTTTGAACATTCTTAGACATTTTCTCAGAACTGTTCTTTCAAAGGCTTGGACTTCTTTAGCAACTATAGGCGAAATCTGAAACCAGATTGGAAAGCCGTAAGAGAGTACTGGTCGTATAAGGGTTTTGTATAAAAGAAGCTTTGTTTGTTTTTCGACCTCCGGGGAATTCAGCAGGTACTTCAGTTTTCCGGCAGCCGCTTTGCTTTTGTTCAGAGACTTTCTTACATGAATGTTCATTTTCAATCTGTGGTGTAACTGAACTCCAAGATATTTGATTTCAGTTTTTAGCGGGATGTGATGTCCTTCGACAACAAGTGAGAGACTCTTGCTCTCGCGCACCGCTAGGTGATGCCCTTTCTGTGAAGCATTCCTGAAGCATATAAGTTCACATTTGCTCCAGTTTACCAGAATGCCCCATTTTCTATAATATTTAATGATTTTTTTAAGGTGAACACGGATTTGGTTAAGGCCCTCGTGTGGTCTGGGATGGGCGCCGAAAATTATGGTATCGTCGGCGTAGAGGATGGAGGATGAAAACATGGTTGAGCTCGGGAAATCATGGAGAAATATGTTGAAGAGGAGTGGGCCAAGTATTGAGCCTTGTGGGACACCTGCGTTAACAGGAATGGAAGTGGATTTTTGGTCCCCCAGGTGAACTCTGAGTGAACGGTTTTGAAGAAAACTTTTTAACATATTTATTAAAGGGATCGGGCAATTGATCGAAATGAGTTTATTTAATAATCCTTCATGCCAAACAAGGTCAAATGCCTTACGGAGGTCAATTGTGCAAGCGATCGTACAGTGTTTTTCCCTCAAATTTTTAAGGATTACATCTTGCAAGTATAGTAACGCATGTTCGGTGGAGTGATTTTTTTTAAATCCAAATTGGATGGTGGGGACTATGTTACGTTCAACTACAAAATTTTCGAATTTCTGACGAATGAGTCTCTCGAGTATTTTACCTAGATTTGATAGCAAGGAGATTGGTCTTAAATCTTCCACGCTGTAAGAATTTGGTTTCTTTTTTAGAGGTATTAACTTAGCTTGCTTCCACGATCTCGGAAAGTATGAGTTATTTATGCAATTG
Organism: Physocephala rufipes; assembly: GCA_963966595.1. Taxonomy (NCBI): domain Eukaryota; kingdom Metazoa; phylum Arthropoda; class Insecta; order Diptera; family Conopidae; genus Physocephala; species Physocephala rufipes. The sequence goes on from OZ016502.1 coordinate 2,285,897, forward strand.
TTAAATATGATTGTTAGTGGACGTGAAATAGTCTTTTTACATTTCTTAATTACGAAGTTTGAAATGTCGTCTGGCCCTGTCGATTTTTTATTATTTAAGTTATGGATAGTAGATTCGATTAAGGAAACTGTCGTAAAGTTTTCGGTATCAAGAGGTGCGTCGGAATTATTTTCACGTGAGAATTGTGTGATTGGGCTGCAATGGTTCTGTTCCCAAAAAGTGGTATTTTGTGTAATAATAGAGAGACTGTGCTGGGGGAAAAAGTTGGGAGTTTTGTTTCTGTACAAATTCATATAGAAATCAGCAAGGTGAGAAAGTTTGTCTGTCAGTGAGAAGAATGATGTGCCGTTTATTTCCAAAGGGTCGTTCAGTGGTGACTTTGTCTTTTTACGTCCAGTAATACGGTTGATTTCCTTAAAAACAGAGGGTCCTGGTTTAATCCGTTTGAGCAGTTCTTTTAAGTTGTGATTAAGTTCTATTCTGACCTTGTCTTTGATTAATTTGCTCAGAATTGTAATCCTAGCTGAGAGTTCTCGGTAAGCGGTATTTACCCTATTTCCTACCCTATGAAATATTCTTTTAAGTTTCACCTTCCAGGTTTTCCGTAACTTGAAGAGTTTGCGTGTTCCGTCTGAAATATTTAAGTAGTTAGGATTAATAGTAACTTTTTGGGAGTAAGAATCTATGCAATTTTTAATACAGGAAGTGAGAGAGGATATTAAGAAATCTAATTCATCGTTGGATATATTTCGATCAGAGTTTATATTTAAGAGAGAAATGCGGTGATTAAGATCGGTATTAAAGTTGTTCCAGTTTGTGTTCTTGAGAGTGTTTTGCGACTGAGGATTGATTAGCAGAGGGTTGAGAGCACAGGATTCAATGGAAAGGAGGATTGTGAAATGGTCCGAAATAGCATCCAACGAAATACAGCCGTAGTTTCTATTGGGCATTGTGGAAATGAGATTTGGGGAAACGAGAAAGAAGTCAATACAAGAGGATGAAGATGGTCTCGTGGGTCCTTTAGGGGCTATTATGTCTAAGTTTATCGAATTTCTTTGATACCATTGGAAAAGGAAATTTCCATTAATGTTGTTTGTGGAGTCCCCCCAAAAACTATGCCTGGAATTAAAATCTCCACCTATTATGAAGCGACTGCAGTGTCCAATTTTTGCAAACAGGTCATCTAAGGCTCGTTCTAGGGCTCTGCCCGTACTGCAGGGAACATATATGGACACGAGTGCTAATTTTTGTGTACCTTCTGAGGGACTGTATAGTTCTAAAATAATTATTGTCGCGGAAATAAAGTCGCTCTGAAATGGGAGTGCAGTGTATTTTAAAGGGTTTTTTACCAGAATACCTGTTCCTCTGTGCGAGTGGTTACACAGCAAGCTGTAATTCTTAAAATATTTTTTTTGTTCTGGTTTGATACATGTTTCTTGCAGAAAGAAAGCAGTCGGTTGAAGTTCCTTAAGTAGTCCATCAATTTCTATTAACTTATCGGTTGAGAGCGAATTGACATTTGCTGATAGCAATCTTAGCATCATGGTGTTAGGCTCGCTATAAAGCCTAGATAGGCACCTGGTTTTTCATGCTCTTTCAGTGAAATGTAATTTGGCCAAAATTCCCGAACTCTGGAGATTAATGCCGTGATTGGGATTCCGAAGAGTCTCAGAGACTCATTCAGGAAGTCTGAGAACTGGTTATTAGGAACGTTTGCTAACCCCATTTGCTGACCTCTTACTACATTGGCATACGAATTTCCCTTCATAGTCAATTGATTAATTGTTTCAGACACGGAAATATTTCTAATTTTTTTCTGGTTCTGAGACGAGATTGTCTTGCTTGCTTTAGATTGAAGTAATTCTAGTCTTTTAGGGCAGCCACTGTAATTAGCGGGATGGCCCACTTGACCACAATTTATGCAGCTGACTTCTGCGGATTTTTCGTTATTCTTATCCCTTTTACACTCGCCCACACCGTGTGTATCTAGGCATTTTACGCACCTTGGACTGAATGCGCAATAGGAGCTAAGGTGACCAAATCGTTGGCAATTGAAGCATTGAACCGGCCCCTCTTTTTTAAAGGACTCCCAGTACACGCTGTGCTGCAGTAGATATTTGATTTTCTTCAGATTTGCTAGCATATCACCACTGTCCACAGTACAGACGAATATGCCCAGATCGTAACTACTAGCCTTCGACCAGCTGGTTTCAAATTTCTTTACCTTTGTTTCAATGGAGGGATTTACAGCCTTAATGCCCAAAACTACCTCTTCAGCCGTGAAGCCTGCCGAAAGTCCCTTAAGGAGTATAGACGGTTTTTTTAGTATTTTTGGAGTGTGCGAGAAAGCTTCTATTTTGGAATACTTGAAGTGTTCCATGAAATACGTATGAACCTCGATCTCCTTTACAAATAATTTCAATTTTGTTGGACTTATATTTTTAAATCTGATGGAGTCCATGCGGTCGCCAAACTTAGTTTTAATGAAATCAAAAAGGGATTTTGACCTTACGTTTTGTATATAAATGGCAGGGCACCATTTCTCCTTTAGTGTTTCTCTCCTTTGTGGACACCGTTCATTATTTTGAAGACTCCTATCGCGCGAAGTTCCATTGTTTTCCGCTGACTGCTTCGAGCCGTTGTCATCCAAGTCATCTGCAAGTAGCCGGAATCTGTTCATGCTTAATGGTTTCTGATCGATAGCCACTTTCTTGGAAGTCGATGGAATATTTCCTCTTTGTCTCCTTTTTCTGTTGATAACATTCGCAAAGTATTCTGGTTCTTTGTCGAGAATAAATTTTAAATTCTCGTCTGCTTTGAAGTTTTCGTTGGCCTCTCTTGCCTGAGCATCATGGCGTGCTTCGCTTGCCTGCGCATCATGGCGTGCCTCGCTTGCATGCGTATTTTGTGCCTGACGCTCCGCTGGTATCGCTGGCAGGGTCGGCCATTTTGTTACATTTTTGTAAATTCTGTTAATGTCCGCTGCGCTCAGCAAAGACGAAGGTTTGCTGATGTCTTTACTGCTGAAGTAATCACCACCATAGTCCATTGCTGTCGGCGGGTCGGTGGTAGAACCGCCACTATCCTCAACACTCATCGGAGCTTTTATTTTTTTAATTTTTCAATACGTTGAAAAAAAAAAAAATTTTTTTAATGCGCTTTAGTTATCTCAAGAAAAATATTTTCAGGACTGTACACTGGCACGTCTTTACTGCACGGCTGTCAGAACCGAACTTCCACACCGCTTACACAAAAAATTTTCAATTTGATTTATCAAAATCAGCTGTTTCACACAATTATCCGCGACAAGTTATTGTAAAAGTAAAACGGGTTTAGCAGCATGTATAAATGCCTTAAAATTGATATACAGAAAATATTTATTATTTATCTCGTAAATACTTTTGACGGCCTTGAGTGTATTTGCAGCAAGAAATATTCGAATGTTTATCCGCAATATAAGCGATTTATTTGCGGATACGTTGCCAAGAGAAAACATGCTTGAAATTATCTGTATATTATTATATCTAATATTTGTGTATGTATACTCAAGCAAATGCCATGTGTGTAAGAGGAAATTATTTACAAACCTGAGTTTAATATCGAAAGTATTAACAATGTATTTAACTTGAATAAATTATTTATTTACTTTGTATTATTAATTGAGATTCACTTGTACCATTGGATATACTTTTTGTCCCGTATTATTAATGTCAATTTTACAAATGTTCATCCTAAAAATGAACAATTTAGCCCAAGTACGAATTACCTCCACGTTTTAAAATTTTATAAATAATATTTTTATCTATCTCATGACATTATATAGCCATGACATACATGTCATGTTTGAATGACACTCATTTGCCATATTTGGATGACATTTGTCATTTTTCAGAGTATTTGCTTTTAAAAATGGCAAGCACTTAAGCGAGTGATTTTTTTAATGTAATAAAAGATAAAATTGTTTCAGTATTGCATAATTAAATCAAGACTAAGCTTTTCATTAATTATCGCACGAAAAGAACGAATAAAAATCTTGACATATTCTCACGTCAGTTGCTTTAATTAACGCTTTACTATAAATCGGCTACATTCTTTGCATATTTAAAAAAATCAAATTTACTTAATCCGAAGATTAATTTTTTGTCATTATACTTTTGAATAAAATCGCAAAAAAGGTCTTGCCAGCCAAAAAATTCGCTTCAAAAAAGAGGAAAAAGATACGCAAGACATTTTATCTGATCAGGTTGAAAATACTAATTTTGTAAACATTTTTAAACTAAACATCGATTTAATGTATAAAGTGTAGGGTATACGAATAAATTGATTAGACCGAGAAAATTTTTTTGGACTGAAAAATATTTACTCTAAGAGATCGGTTGTGTTGACATTGATGTCAATATTTTTTCTGTTTTAAAACAAAAAAGCGCACATACAAAGAAAATGTATTGAGTTTTTTGATAAGAAATTATTCTGTATTAATTCATTGGAGATTAATAAAATAGAATGTCAATGTGGGTGCCAACACCACGATGCCAGCAATGATATAACTATCGCTCAGAATAAATAATAATAGATAGATTCGAATCGCATTCAAATTGAGTTGAATTGAATCTTCATTATTTTTCATTTTAATCAGGTTTTTCTCAAGTTTTTCTAATTTTGATTTTGATATCGTACGATTTATTTTGTATTCAATTGTTTTAATCAATTTATGCTAAAAATAATTTTTAATCTAAATTTAATTTAGAACTATTTTTTCAGTCTTTTATTATTTTATAGAATGTACTTGTAGAGTTATTTGGTCACAAGAAGAGAAAGTAAAATAAATTCACTTTAAAGAACCATAAAATATAAAAACTAAATATAATAAGTATAACATTAAGGATTACAAAACAAAGAATTATAATAAACAACTGAAAATAAAATGAATAATTAGATATAAAAAATTATAACAAAATAGTTTAAAAATAAAATTACTTTCGTTTTTATATAAAAAATAAAAAATAAATATAAAAAAGACAATAAAGAAAGAAGTATAAGGGTAAATTAAACTCTCATATAAAAAAAAAATAAAATATATATATACAAATTAATTAAAATAACAACGACCGAAATAAGAAGAAAAATATGAGAAAGCATAAGAAAAATATAACAAATGCAAAGATAAAGAAATTAAAAAAAAATAATGTAAATCAAAATAAACATAAAATTAAAAAATGATGAAAAATAACGAGATAATGAAGAATAATCAAAATTGTAAAAAATACAAATAGAGATATAAACATAAGGAACAATAAAAAATAATTACGAAAATTAAAAATATAGAAAAAATTGGAAGCACAAATTAAAAAATAAAATTTAAAAAGTAATTAAAATATACGGTCAATATAAAATAAAACCTAATAAATAAAAAAATTATTGAAATTAATTAAAAATGTTTCTTAGAAAAATTAAAAGATTACTAAAGAATTGTTAAAGCTTTAAACTTTAAAGTATTGCTAAATTATAAACAGTCACAACGGTGATTTTGAATATTCCACGTTTTCTAAAATCGCTTTTCCTTTTCCGCTACAAAAGGAATCTATATATCTTTCTCTTTCGTTCTTATATATATATATTAGCACATTGTGCGCGCATATCTTATATAACAATTTCTTGCTTCATTTTCAATTAAGTAAAACGTACTGGAATAAAATTAGGTCAGAGATGAAGCTTATGAGAAACCATAAAACAATCAGCACGCCCGACATATACAGCCTTATAATGTATCACGATACGAACACGATTCGAAAACGTTGACGAACACGAAACAAAAACGAAGGCTCTGATAATGAAACCTCTTCGTTCACTTCGTTTCATTTCCAATTTATTGTTGTTGGCATCTACAGAAAATGTGCGATTGTTTACCTCCTACCACTTCTCCCCTCCAGACAATCATAAGCAGCATGCTTCTTTGCTTTGACGATCGCATTTTTGTTATCGTCAATTTTGACAACCCTTTCGTGAAGTATTCGTGATACATTATGAAATGATTTCCAATCGAACACGGGAATGCATGTAAAAAACAACAACTAAAATCTAGTTTTCGATTCGTGTTCGTTACGTTTTCGTTATCGTTATTTTGGCATTCTTCTTCATCATTTCTTCGTTAAATCGAAGAAAAGCGGGGAAATAGCAAAAGAAAATCGAAGATTACGTTTTCGTATCGTGATACATTATAAGGCTGATAATGTCGTTTTTTGCTTTACTGAAAACTAAAAATCCCGAAAAAACCCGGAAATAATTATCAGCTATTTTCTCGAAGATGACGTGTCAGTAAAAATCGATTCAATTTTTCTAACATAATTCATTTTTACTTTTTCTCAGGTCATCATTATGTTTTTTATATAGTTTTGTATTATAGTATTGGTATAATTTTATTGTGCTATGTATCATCATCATCTGCTCGTCTGTCTGAGATTGAGGCATAATAGTTATTTCTTTAGTTTCAAGCTGCCTCTTGACAATATCGCAGCGTGTTTCTGTCTTTCGACATCGTCGTGGTCTAATTTTTGCTTTCACATCGTTGTCGATATAATAAATTATGCCAACGGCCTTTAACCGACAACAGCATACCAAACGACTAATAACAATCACGGCTTGTAAGGTGGTATGCTAATCTAACAACAACAACAACATCATCATCATCATCATCATAAACAAGTACTACATTCACCATCGTCTTACAATGCACTTTATTAAGCTTGTTTCTCGTTACAGACCCAGCCAGACAAAAAAAAGTGAAACTAAAAGGCATTACGATAACATAAAATCAGCTGCTTTCAGCCGCTTTGTAACCGTTTCTGTTGTTGTTTGTTTCTTTGTAGTTTTTATAGTATCTTTCATTTAATTTGTGAAAGGTAAAAAAAGCTTTTAAGACCGGTTTTTATTATCAAACCTTTTGCACATGCTTTACAATTGTGAATTACTCGCCTTTTTTCCTCCCTCTCTCTGGAAAATGCTCTACTTTTGGACTGAAGTGCATTCCATCTAAATTCTTTTCTATATGAATTGGTTGCCATGACGTTAGTATATATTTTATAAGACATAATTATTTAAACAGCAAACTCTGTTTGTTCATATCCGTATATTTTCTGGATGCTAATTTCTCTAAAACTTTTACTTGATTATTTTTAAACTCGATTAATTCGGAATAAACTTTAATACAGTCTACATTAAATTGTTTTTATTAGGCTTCATTGAACAGAATTCTTGAATACAATGTTTTGCGCCTGGCGGCTTTTGGTCGCGGTAAGGAACGTAACCTTTAGCTAGCTCTAGTTCCTGTATGAATGATTAATACTCTTCTTGTATATAAAGCTTTTGTTTGTGGTGATTCATGGCCGCGCAAACGACTGTAATCTTCAGTAACCACATTGTCGGCTTCGTTGCTAATACTTTTGTTATAAACAAAGCTAGTGTTTATGGGTGTATGTACCTACGTGAATATACAATTATTTCGCTGCCAATACTATCGTATACAAAATTTTTGTGAGTGGCGACCTTCAGACGCGGTACCGACTATTGTCATAACTACACAATTAAATGAGAATTTTATAGGTTTTGAACAAATGCTTTGACTTTTTGGTAATATGGCAACCCTGTTTAGCTGAAGCTTGTTTTCAAAGTTTCTAAACATTTATAAGGCACTTGATGCCTCTCCTTCGCTCTTCAGTTAGTACTGGTGAATACTTCGTTTTACGGCTGTTTGCTTGGTTGGCTGATTTTTCTACTACATTCACTCTTTATTTTTCTCATTGCTTGTGGCACGTTGAAACAGGAATTACCTTGTCCCAAATACCGTACAATCCGACTATGAAAATTGTATGAAGTGGCGGAGTCCGTTTGTCTGGGTTTCTGTGTCTTTGCTCGTCTGTCTATTTGTCCGTTTTTTAATTCCGTTAATAAATTAGAAAGTAAAAGAAAAATCCATTGGAATCGATCCACATTTTCTTTACCATTGTCTTTATTTATTACAAACAGTTTCATTCATTTTGTACCATGATTTTTTTAGTAGAAGTTATGACTTCTTATATAAAAATTAATATAGTGTTGCAAATTATATTAGCGTTGTATTTTATAATTTTTTTGTTTTTTTTATTTAAAAATTCTGAAGGCCGAAAGATAACGAATATATCAAAGAAAGGAAAACAAAATTCAAACAACTTTTCTCTACTTGTTTGCCATTTTGTATAATTTTTGAATTATTTTTGTTTGTGCGGAATTTAATTTTTTTGCTCTTGCGTCATCAAATATATTAATAATATATTAATAATTTTATAAATAAAATATTAATAAATATTATACCTTTAATTATTTACTACTAATTATAAGATATATAAAAGTTGAATATATAAAAGTTGAATCTTCATTGTTTCAATAATTTTTTTGTTCAAAATTTTCTATTATTTATTATGACAATATTCCTTTGGTTTATTTTATGAATTATTCAATGATTTTGTCAGTGTTTTAAAAGTTTGGTATAAACTGTCATCATAATTTAAAATATCATTATCCCAAATTCCATTATCGAAAAGCGCTATGATTTAATACTATGAGTTAAAAATATCACACTTAAAACGTCATCATTTAAAATGTCATTTATATATACGTCTATCATAATTTCAAATGTCATGACTTGAAATGTTATTAAAAATTTTATTATATAAAATTCATTACATATTTCGTTATATCAGCCCATTATTATTATATCAAACCATAATGATTGAAAGTTGCATTTTAAATGTCATGATATGATATCATGACTTAATATTTTCACATTTAAAAAGTTTCGATTTAAAGCGATATTGGTTACATTAAAATTACATTAAAATTGGTATTGGTTACATTAAAATTACATATAAATTACATTAAAAATTGCATTACTGACAAGTGTCATATTTTGACATAATGATTTGATATATCAATATTGAAAATGTCATGATGTGAAAATGCTGTGCGTTGAAATATCATTATCGTAACCGTTATTCAAATACTAATATTAAAAATTCTGATATAAAAGCGTATTGATGTGAAATGCTTAAAGCCACTAATCATTTTCTGGTCAGTTATATGACTTCTCTATGACCTTTCAAAATTGACAGACAAAATGGTGTGAATGTTTCTCAAAAGCGCTTTCGTTTGAGAAGGCATGCGACTTCTCTGACATTCGAATTTTCGTATTTTGGTCTGAGAAAGCTCCGATTTCTTTTCCGGTTTCACATTTCAAAAAGCATTTTCAAAAACAGCAAGTAACAGATTTTTTCAATTTAAAAAGATGAATAAAGTAAGATTTTCACATTGAAAAAAATATATTAATGCAAATAATATTACATTATTTTTGTTCATATATAACATAACATAATATCTGATGTAACCTTGTTTTTCCTGGGATCGCTTCTCGCAGTACTGTTTTTTCTTTCAATAAGGGGTTGAACTTATGCGAGTTTATTATATATTTACATATTCGTTATTGTGCAGTTGTTCGTGCAGAACACAAAGCAGGATCTTGTCGTAGAAGTTCGTTTAGGACTAGAAGTTCGGAATGATCTCTTACAAAATTTCTCTTCCTCGGATTTTGCTCCACAAGCAACCAATGGGATTAAATTTAGCATTCTTTCAGATTTAAATATAAGATAACTGTTAGTTTTCGACAGCATGACGCACAACAAAGCATATAAGTATGAACACGAAAGTTCGGAAAATTCGGAAAACGTTATCTGACTTATCTGACACAGACCGTAAGAAACTCAAATGAATTAACAGATAGTGTAAAATGGCCTTTAAAATTCAATTCGCTCAAAGCATCATGATTGAAAATATCATCAAATGGTGATTTGAAAGCTCTTCCCGGTGACCTCAACGGACATGCTAAAATTAAATTTATTGAATGGAATTTCCGTTAGGCAAACGACTTCTTCCGCAATATATACGTGTGTATACATTCCTTTCTCTATCATTTAATTCATGATTCATAAAGTTTAAAATATTCATATAATTTTTATGCCATAATTAATTTATTTTTGTCTGTTCTTCTTTGTTTACTTGTATGTATATCTTTTCGTAAAAATACTGTTCGCAGCGGAAAATTCTGATTTAATGCGGAAGAGCTATACAAGACATCATAAATTGCATAGCCACAGTGTGTTACTTAGGTTAGCCTCACACTCAGTCGGACTTAACGTTATATTTTCCTTTACAAAACACACCGAAGCAAATGAAACAAAATAATTCGTTCTTATTTCGTTTGCTTGCTCATGCAAACTCCGGTATATAAGAAAAAAAATTGCCTACCGTCGCCAATTCACAAGTCTCTTTGCAAATGGCGCATAATTTCTTGGTATAACCTAAACTACATAACGCGAAACAAAAATCCAACGCAAGACATACAGCCTTATAATGTATCACGATACGAACACGATTCGAAAACGTTGACGAACTAGAAACAAAAACTAAGCTGGAATGATGCTCTGATAATGAAACCTCTTCGTTCACTTCGTTTCATTTCCAATTTATTGTTTTTGGCATCTACAGAAAATGTGCGCTTGTTTACCTCCTTCCACTTCTCCTCTCCTTGCAATCATAAGCAGCAATGCTTCTTTGCTTTGACGAACGCTTTTTTGTTATCGTCAATTTTGACAACCCTTTCGTGAAGTATTCGTGATACATTATGAAGTGATTTCCAATCGAACACGGGAATGCATGTAAAAAACACCAACAAAAATCTAGTTTTCGATTCGTGTTCGTTACGTTTTCGTTATCGTTATTTTGGCATTCTTCTTCATCATTTCTTCGTTAAATCGAAGAAAAGCGGGGAAATAGCAAAAGAAAATCGAAGATTACGTTTTCGTATCGTGATACATTATAAGGCTGATAAAGGCGTGTTTGTGTTAGCGCTGGGAAGAAGTAGATGATAGTATAAAGGAAGGATGTGGATGTAACGAAGAAAATAAATACTGAAAATATGAAAAGCAAAAGCTCATGCTTTTCCACATATCCATAAACACTAGAAACTAAGTCGCAAATAGGGTTGCGTTTATTTCCGTGCACATCAGATAAAACAAACGCTTAAAATTATTTGTTTTTTAATTTTATATTGTTAGGTTTGTTTTGAAAAAATACCATTTCTAATGTATAAATCAAGGACATTTTGTCTGGTTTCGTTTGAGGACAATCTTAGATATAGCGCGATCCAAAAGAACACCAAACTACTCTTGTGGCTATCGAGATATGGCTGAGTTCCTCTTGTCTGTTCTAGAAACGAGATGGCTTGAGATGAGCAAAGCGAGGATGCGGTTATTGAAATCCGACGTAGTTATAATTCGTTGATTTTTCTTTTTTGTTTTGTTATATCTTTCTATACAAAATGGGATTAAAAAGCTTACGAAACAACAACATTCAAAGCTTGTTTTCAAATGTTTTTGTATTTTTTTAACACATTTTAGATTTAAAAAATTGATGGTAATGAAGGGAAAAGGAAAAAGGCTGCAGTAGCAACCGTGATTTACGTTGGTGATTAAAGAATTGCCTACGCAGTTTATTATTTTAAGACTTCATGTTGATAAAAATTGTCAAATTAAAAACTGGTTGCTTCTTTTTTCCTTCGCGCGGAGCCTAAAACAAATTGTTAATTCACTAATAAATATCTTTATATAATATTTCTATGCATTGTAGTAATTAATTCATTAATTTACGTTGTATTTCACGGCATGATCCCAGGGTAAGTTAGAGCTAAATTTCGTACTTGACAGGTTTGTAAATCCTATAAAGTGAATACCAGACATGAAGTGCAGCTCTTCCACTCATACTGTTCTGTTTTTTCACTCTATCTTCCTTTATTGCTCACTCGTTTAATATTTCTTCAACAAGGTTTCGTTCTAAATTCCATTGTGTGCGTTACTCAAGTTTTTTTTCAGTTATTGCCTTTTTAGACAGAGTTGTAAGAGAAAAACGATATGAGTGACTGGCAAATGTATAATGGTGACGATGACGCCACAACACATATGATTATATTTTGGAATGCACGGTTCGTGAGAATGAGAGATTATGGGCTATGGTTTTCCTGAAATGTTTTTCCAATGACGACATCTTCGAACACTGCCTCCACAGAATTATTACAATACATGCGCAATAAATTATATACACACACAAAGTCGAAAAACGTGGCAACACGTTTTTCATAAAGAAATAAAACTCATTCATGAAATTTGAGATTTTAAAATAGATGTGCCTTTTTAAAAGCATGACGCATTCTTCGTATAATTCTATATAAAGTGTGGACCATCAGCTGGTTTTCTTTATTACGTCAAGCATCTGAATGATATGACACGACCAGGTGGTTCCTTTGGTAGAAAGCCATTAAAGCTCGAGAATTAGCAGACAAAAATAAGATATGAAATAAGCTCTGCATTCATTTTAGAATTTGAAGATCCATTTATTTAAAAAAAAATCGCAAAGATCAGATTTTACTTTCTCTTGAATATTTTACTCTTCGCAAATCGGAAATCATTAATGATTTATTTATTTTATAATATATTTTCCAATATAATTTTATAGGTCGCGGCGTCGAATCGAATTCAGAGGATGATTCCTATAATGACAACGCTAGCGTCTTTTCATATCTGTCCGAGAATGAACCATCGTCAGTTAATGACACCGATGAATTATCATCGAATGAACGTTACGAAGAGAAATTCGCGCAAGCTTTAGAGAATGCCACGGAGAAATCGGCTCAAACGCGTGCTCAAGCTCTTCAAGCGATTTGTGAAATTCTTATGCATCGTTACATGCCCGATTTCGTTGAAGATCGCAAAGTAACGCTTATCGATTGCATCGAAAAGTCAATACGTCGTGGTAAAGGAGCTGAACAGTTATGGGGTGCTAAATTGGTGCCGTTGTTGGTGCTGCAATTGGGTGGCGATGAAGCTGTATCAAAGGCTTTAAATCAATTCATTTTAACCACGGTTCAGGATAAATCCGTATCATTTGATGCTCGTGCCAAATGTTGTACCGCTTTGGGTCTTTTGAATTTTCTAGGATGTGATGATATTGGCAATCTTTTAAGTTTGATGCAATTTTTTGAGAGTATTTTTAGTGCCAGCTATTTACGTGGCGATGAGAAGACACCAATTTCTGTCAATGCTGAAGCTGGCAATTTGCATGCTGAAGCGCTTTCCGCCTGGGGATTATTATTAACTATGATTCCAGCTGGGGATTTCGTATCTTGGATGACAAGCGGTGAACGAGTGCTGCCGTAAGTTTCGATAATTAATAATTGTGCTTCGTTCAATATCAGTTTCCAGTTGCCTTTCAACTGTTTGAGATGAGTATACTCATCAAGAAGAATCGAATGGTTGAAAGTCAACTGGAAAGACGAGAAGAGACGTGATGATACCAAAATTGAAATAACCACAAATATATTTTCATTTTCTTTACATTAATTTCGACTCCCTCGATTTTCTTTCAGTTCGATTAAAAAAATTCTCGGTCTTTTACAATCACCTCATTTGGAAGTGCGTATGACTGCTGGCGAAACACTAGCTCTGATTTTAGAATGTGGACGTTCTCATGACGACGATTTCCTATCGGAATATTTGGATGATTTAATTGATGCTGTCAAACAATTGGCTACTGATTCTCATAAATATCGTGCCAAACGCGATCGCAAAGCACAAAAGGCTACATTTCGGGATGTTCTTAGATATTTGGAGGTATGTTTTGGAGACTTTTTATTTTTATAAAATCAAATTATTTCAGTTCAAAATGGTCAAACTAATAAACTTCTAAAGATCTCTTAATAAGGGATTTTTTTTTGAAAGTAAAAATTAATGAATGAATTTGGACCTTATTTTTGAGACCTTTTTAGATATTTTTGAGACCCTTTTGAAATACTAATACTGTCTAATAGCAATATAAATATCAGGGTTACATATTGATTGACCTATATGTTAATCTATAAATATGTCTTAAGGCCAAGGATTAACAATCACTTCAGCCTATCATCGAGAATTAGTTTTGGATAAATAGGAGTAATAATAATAATAGTTTAAATAAATGCAAGAACTAATAGCTCTAATGGTTCTTTTGAACATATGAGACATGCATTAGTGCGTCTTAATCTAGGATTAACAATTTTGTCTGTGTATTATCGATTTTACTAAAAAAATATAAGTGTCTTCTAAACGAGAATTATTTTTGAGGGCCCAAATATACACTCTACTGTCACTATCGGGTATATATTGTAAGTGTTAGGATATAAGTATTAGAAGTATATATTGGTTAACCCTAGAGGGCTTATTATACTCTCATAATCAACGATTATTAATTGTTTCAGCACGTTATCGGTTTTGCTAAAAGCTACGGGTATTTTTGAATTTAGGATTAATTTGGGAAGTTCAATTAAATGGAAAGAATAACAGCTTTGAGTTTCTATATACATATTAGGATTATATATCCATTAACATCTGATAGCTAATATTAATGCCTTAATCAAAGATTAATTTTGTCTATTGTCGTTTAAGCTCAAAAGCTGTGAGGATCTCTTAATTCATGTAGAATTAATGAGAATTCATTTTGAAATAGAAGAAATAACTAGAAGGAATAATAGCTGTAACGGTTCCTCTATAAATATCAGGAGTATCGATTAACCTCGGAGAGCTATTACTAATGTTTTAATCAAGGATTAGCAGTTGTTTCAAACTAATATCGATTTAAGTAAAAGAAGATGTCTTAATCTAATTATATGAAGAGTAATAGCCCTGATGGTTCGTTCCTACTATGATTATATGTATATATAATGTCTAATGTCTAAATGTCTAATATATACTAATGTCTTAACCACAAATTATCAACCTTAAATTTAAACTTGACATTTCTTAGTATTTTTTTAATCTTAAAATTAAACTTGTCGTAATTAAGTTTTACTTCGATTACGATTTTTTCTCAACATTCATTATTATTTATTTACTTTACTAATTTTTTAACATTTATAAACATTTTGTGACAAAAAATTGTACATAAAATTTTTTTAAAACTAAAATTTACGATTAAATTGTCTTTCTTCCTTAATTGGTCCTAGATGAATATTAAGTTAATTTTTTTAAATTTGAACACGGTTCCACCAATTTGTGACTACAATGTGCACCACCCAAACATTTGGAATGATCGTGTACTCTATTTCGCATAATCACGCAGCCATTTTTACTAATCGTTTCCATGTATTCACTGAAGTTGGCGCGCTTGCTAAATAGATGTTGGCCATTTACGCGCCAATGTGAGAAATTACCCGATGCAATGGTTCGATTACTATCGCCAAATGTAATTTTGAAAGGTCGGTAAGCCCTTTGGCAAGGATCATTGAAACGTCCTTCACGTACTTCTTTCTCTAATTCTTGCATAACATTCGTGCGGAATTCCGAGCAAGGGCCTTGCAATTGCAATAATTTACTATCGTTCAATTTGGATGGGTCCTCCTCGGTTGACATGCTTTCGTACACGCCCTCGGGATATTCATTCAGATTGCAATAATCGATTTGATATGTCGTAAATAGGCGTTCACGATCTATACGTCGATTAATTTCGTCTTTGGGCATTTGTTTTAGACGCTCATAAAGATCGGGATACGCAGTGCGTAGGATTTTTAGAAAACGATTTGGTTGTAAGTGCATGCAATCATCGTTCGGATCACTACGAGCCATATTCGCCAATTGTTCTGGTGAGAATTTTGCGGGTATAAGACGCGGTTCCACCAGGCGACCCATGGGTGCAATACTTGTCCATTCAACTCCGGCACATTGCTCGACAGCCTTCTTAGGAGGTTCGACTTTAACATCATCAATGCATTGACATTCCACTTTCTCTTTAGTCAATGCATTGCCTTTGGGCGATTTCAAGAAGTTATAACGTTGTGTGAATGGCGGTAAATAATCATGTTGATACGTAGTAACCAGCATATTGGAATAGTGTGGTGGTACCGGCTATTTTTTATTTGGTGGATTTGGGGATAATTTTTTGTTGGTATCCTTTAATGAATTACTTTATAATTTTATAGGAAATTGTTTTTTTATATTTAAGAAACTTATAACTTTTTTAAGAAACTGAAATTTTTTATAGTTTTGTGTGATTTTTTTAAATTTTTTGACAAAGTTTTCAAAAGAAAAAAAAATTCTCAAACTTAAATAACTTTGTGGAGAAAAGTCAGAAAAAGGAAATATGATTAAAAGGAGGAAGGAGAGAGGAGTTACCGAAATAATATTATTAAATATAGAAATAAACTTTGAACTATTTGAAACCGTTATAAAAACATATTTGTTCGTTTAAAAATTCTCTTTGCAGGAAGATATTTTACCAGAAATAAATGTACGCTTCGGTAGTGAGTGCCTTGTACTTGACTCTTGGGCAATACATCATCAATATTCTGCTCTTTGCGTAGCGATGGGACCGGGCATGACATCTCAATTACAAGAAAACGATTTCATACGCGACATATTTCAATTGGGTGAAAAAGTAGTATTGAAATCAGTGCTTAAGAGAGGCAAACAATCAAAATTGGAACGTGTAAGTTTTTGAATGGATATGAATAATGCTGTTAAAAACTTTATATTAAATTCTCTTTTTTTTCTGTATTTAATTTTTAGCATTTACATAATGCGGCCGCTTTTAAACAGCGCACATTGACGCGTGGTAAAAATCGAGATAAACGTTCAGCAGTTCTTACTTAATAACAATAGCTAACGCTATTAAAATAACGAACGATAAATTACTTTTTTAGAATATTAATTTTAAAAATTTCTTATAATGAAAGAAAATTTCTCATATTGTAGTTCTATCCATAGACTAAAATCGGCAATTGCTGATGCTGTTCATTCAAGAAAAAGAACAAACATTGTTCATTCAAGAAAGAATATTCCTGAGAAAAAAAGGCAGATTTCAATTATAATAATTTCTTACTTGATTTTTTCAATTACGCTCATTTTTCTTTTTTCATTCACAAAATCAAAGCGCTTTAACAGCACTAGCGACTGAGTTTAGCTTGAATAAATTTTTAGGAAAATTTCTATTGAATTTTTTTTGTTTAAATGAAGTTTATTTTTGGTTTTAGTATGAACTAACATAATTTCAATATTTTAATTATATGATATCACCGCTTATGGTGAAGGGTGTAGTGAGGGTAATACTCCACGATTAATTTTTCATTGAAAAACAATCAAGAAAATAATTTATTTAATATAATATTTATTATAAAAAACTCAATTTAGAATGCAAATAAAATATAAAATGTTGAAAAAAATTAATTAGCAATTAAGACTTTATACAAAAAATGCTTAAATTAAATCTCAAGAGAGAGTTGACTCTTCTCTTGCTCATACTTGTTGGTAAGTCATGGTTATGGAATAGAATAGACTTAGAGAAAGGGTTTATAATACATGTTATAAAAGTTATGATAGAAAAAAATGTTTAGGATAAATAATGAAAAATAATTTAGAGAGCATTTTAGTCGTTAGGCAAGAATTAACAGTAATATTCTTTTGTAAATATTGGAATGGAAGAAAGAGCATATAGAGTTCCCGGAACACTCGTAAACTATTATTTTTATTATTATTAAAGCCCTCAAAATTCTTCGTATTAGTTATAACTTCTTGCCTTTTTTACTTTCTTTAGAAACATACGATTGTTTTTTTGAAAAATTCTTAGCGAAATATTAATTTTTTTGTTTGTTAAATTTGAAAAAAAAATCGAAGTAAAATTATGATAATTTACTTCCTTTACAATTAAATAAATATTTTAAGAATTTTTGTTGGAAGTTTTTGTTTTTGTTAAATTAACAGAGATTCGTGTTAATTGAGATATAAATTAATCACAGGTTTTATTTGTTCCTCTTTCTCTCGATGATTAATTAATATTTAATACCTATGCCGTTAAGTCTTCGATTCTTAAGATATTTTAAGGATCAAAAAATCTTTAGCTGTGACAACGTGTTCAATATTCGTCGAGTTTTTTAATTAATTGAATAATTGAATATTGATTCTGTAAGACTTGCTCATAAACATAACCTCAAAAGAGTTTTATATGTTAGAATAACTTAAAGGTTATTTAAATGTTATTACTGTTTCGTCATTGCCATCTTAATACTATTTCCTTGGAAGGGTATGGTCGTTAGGTTAACTTTATTTATGAAAATATCTCAAAATATAGTGTTCAGATTCTTAAAGAAATTTTTAGCAGACTTGGCTCACAGATTTAATCTATTTGAGTTAGATTTTGAGGTATGAAGACATGATATGTGTACACTTCTGATTCTTCTCATTCAAGTGTGACAATCATATTTAAACATTACTTTGACATTAATTTCTAAGTTTTCATATTGGGGTGTATTACGGTGAAGTCAAAATCTGACGGGTTGTCTGAGTCTGTATCTTAAAAAAAGTTTTGGTTTCTTTGATTTCGTTAAAATTTCAATTAAATATAATTAATTGCCGTTTATTATCTCTAATATTCAACCTCTAAAATGTTCTTATGTAATTAATGTACGACATAATTATCAACTATCAAAATTGTAAAATGTATGAAACATTAAATTGACGTTGGGTTACTTCGACATAAATTATGCCGAAAAATTGTTTAAAATTATTGGACAGAAAATTAACCATTCGCACATTGGTAAATTTTTTAATAGAATGCTTAAGATCTTGCATTCAGTGCGGAAAATTTGTTTTAATAAGCAAGATTTTAAGATGAAGCGTATACCCAACTCTTTTTGTACTAGTTTTTTTTTACACGAATTTTTAGTTGGATGCATGAAGTTGTAAGTATGTGTATGACATACTTATTTGATGGTCTAGGAATTATATATCATAAGTTTTAATGCGCAATTAAATTATAATTATGCATATTAGATATTTTACAGTTTTCAATAATTTTCTTGTACTGTTTTTCGAAGTGAGAAGATAGTTCTTGATTTCATTTTACGCTGTTTTAGCGGATAGCTTAGGATGTGCCCATTTTGTTATAAGAAACGTAACTTTTTACACGTTTCTTATACGAATTTATTAGGGACACCTCGGTCGTGTAAAAAATACGTTGGGTGTATTTGTAATACTGAAAATATACAATCCTCTTTATTCAAATAATTCTATTATTAGATGAATTGAAAAATAATTGATGTATAAATCATATGCGATCAGATGTTTGCCATTTTATAAATTTTGTTCTACACTCTTCTAATTCATATTTGAAGAATTAATAACTGATTGCTCGTGCAGACCATGCTTGAAATTCAAAATTAGCCAAAATCCTTTAGCCGTAACTAAATCTTTAGGGCATAACATAAAATGAGCATTAGTTACTTCAGAAATATTTTCTAGGATGATTTTATTTATGAATCTGTTAATATAAATAATATAACACATTATTAATTAATATCTTGAAATTTAATTTTAAAATTGCATAAGATTTGTAGAGAATATAATTTTTATGAATAATTTGGAAATAATTTCATGATCTTCAGAAGAATTTTTCTCCATTAAAAAGCATTCTGGATTTTAATGGTCAGACAAATTGGTATAAAAATTAAAAATTGATTGATTTTGAGATTTATTAATTATATTTGCAAATATATAAAATAATAGCAATTATGAATATGAATTAATTTTCTTGAAAACTAATTTTTTTGTATTATATGAAAATGATCAATTAAAAATATAAGAAAATTCAAGAGAGTAAAAGAGGAATATGGATAATGTATGTGTATAATAAGACAATTATGTAATATTTTAGTATGGGTAGTTGTAAATTAAACAAAAAATTATATTAAATTTATTATATATTAGGTTTTTATTATAAATTTAATAATAAAACCAACCGAAGGGCTAAACAAAAAGGACTTTTATATTTTTGTAGTTTCTAGGATGAATAGATATACTGATTTTTTGTAGTTTTTAGGATGATTTTTAGGATAGACTGATCATCCCGAGTCTAAAAAACAACTATTAAAAAAATTATTTAGTTTTTGTAGTCTAATAGTTTCTTTAATACATGCTTTAAAAGCCTCCTGTATTTAATTGCCTTTCTAAAACTATTCGAAATAATTATTGATCCGATAAAAATTAGTTTTTAATAAAAGATAGTCCGTAAACTTCCGAAAACGACGATAGTCCTCAACTAAAATTGTTTTGGCGGTGAATTTTGCATACTAAACAATTTATTATTTAGCCTCAATTGTCTATTGGACATTTTCAATTATTTAGCCTTATATAAATCATAACTAAAGTTTAAGGGCAGATTGTTTGAATTTGTTTTTCCTAAGAGCAAATTGATTTGAATCGTATTTATCCCAAATCTTCAATTAAAGAACTGAAGGCAGCCTTTTTGATGGAATTATTAATTGAGAGTTAAAAACATTTTATTAGAGAAAAACGTTCCACAATCAAAACGTTTAAATGAGAATTAAACGGATTTTGTTAAACTTCTTTTAATGAACGGATTATCTTAATCCGAGAATGAAGAATAATCCGGATAATCTTAATCCTTAAAACGAGAATGAATGAACTAATTATGCATTTAATTTGAAACTCCAGTTTTAGAATTGCATTAATTTTTGTAATTAAATTTCTTAATTTAGAGTTAAAAACTAAATTTGGTCAATTTGCACTTGAATGAAGAAATAAATAGTGTTGTGAGTTTGCTTTATTAAAACAGGACTATTTTCCTGTTTGTTTTGTCCTCATTCGATTTTTATAAACAACATTTAATTTCCAGATTGCGTTTAGTGGTTAGAAATCGAGAATAATCTCTGTATATCAAAGTAAGTAATTTAGAGGCTTCTTAGAAGTCTGAAAACTAACTAAACATTGATAATTTTAGTTAATTTCGTCAATAGATAAAAGAAACTACCTGATGGTCATATGACGTATGGCATATATGACATGACAATTCCATATTTTAAAAAAGATTAAAAACGGCTTCCGATTTTCTATAAATTTCTATACCAACAGTGTTAGCGGAAACTTCTATAGAAATTAAACAATTTTTAGTTTTTTTATAAATTAAAATTTTATTTATCGTTCTAATTATTACAATGTTCGGCGTTTTTTTCATATTTTTAAAAATACTTTTGTGTACATAATCCCCAAAAGACAACTTAGGGCAATTCCTTTTTACGGAAGGTTGAGAAAAGAAGAAAGGATTTATTAATATCGTTATTTTCCAAATAACTTCAACTTAATTCCTGTTTGCAGTTTCTTTTTTCCTTTAAGTTTCCGATGCGTACATTATGTAAAAAGTGTATATGAATAACGTGATGAAATGACAATATTTATATAATTATAAATATTTAATTGTGAGCATGTAAATATTTGTTAGTGTATATAAAATGAATGAAGCTCTAACATTTGCTTATGTTAAGTCTTAAATAAGAAAAATATGTTACGATGTTTAAAAGTACGAGTATTTTATTTATAAAGGATTTTCCTTTATTTTATGCGTAGCATTTTTAATTTTTATTTATTTAGCCAATTTTATTTTATAATTTTCCCTTTTTAAAATAATCAGACTTAAAATTGTATTTTTGGCTTATTAACGACATTGATGCAGTGTCAAGTTTTTAAAGAGCGTTTTTAATGCTTCAATAAATCTTACGTTTCAAAAATTCCATCAATTTTCCCCAATTCCATTCAAAAGTTTTAATTATAACAAAAAATACATTTGTGTTATTTAAAAATATTATGTTTTTATTGCTAAAATAATTCATATTATTATCAAAGTGATTAAATTTTAACTCAAAAAATTGAACGAACTTCAGCACACGGTCCACACGGTTATCGGGTTTTACGTTAACACCAAAGAAAACTCAAATTATGAAAATTGATTGCAAAATTAACTAAATTTCTTGAATTACTTTGAAGGATAATTAAAATTATTGAAACGATTTTATCGCGCGCGAGAGATTTTTATGCGGCCGTTTGTTTTTCGTAATTTTTGAATTTATATAGAAATTAAGAGCAAACTGAAAATTTGACATTCTCCAATACTTTGCAACAAATTTTCCAATTTTAAAGAAAAATTATTGGATCTTATTTAAAATTGCAAAAGTTCATTTGCCATTAATTTGTCACAAAATACTGCCAACTAATTCTTATTAAAGGTATTCACTAATTTATATATACTCGAATCGAGCTTAGAAAATTGAAGGTGCTGCTCTTGTTTTTATGGTAGGTTTTATAGCATAATAAAATTTTGTTGTAAAATAGAATTTTCTTGGATAAATTTAATTTGACGGAATTTTAAATTTTATTAAGAAAATGTAATTTGGACCGAAGTGTTTAACAAAAAATATATTTTTATATAAAAAATGTAATTGAAATTCAATTAATTTGATTTGAATTTAATTGAAAAAAGTATCTCACAAATTATTGCATTTATAATAAAAGTATTTTAGATTTTTATAAAACAGATAATATTCAGTTAATTTTTTTGAAAAATGTATTTTATTGTTTGTTTTAAAGTAATACAATTAAACATATTTCATTCGAAACTCGTAGAAATTTATGTTTTTATAAAATTAAATCTTTCTCTGAGAGAAAATATTTTCGTCACAATAGTTTATTCTTACGACAGTTCTTTTTTATATCACACTAATTTATGTACTTTTTTGTTATAATTTTGAAATTCTTAATCGCACAAAAAATAGAATGAACTGAAATAAAATAAATAATTTAGATACAACACAATCATTTAAACAAATTCTTTACAACAAAAAATTTCGTATAATTAATTAATAATTGTATTAAATACTAGAAAACAGAAAACGAAATTTCTTAATTCTATCGACATTTTTATCAATTTCTTTTAATGAATAATCTTGAATTAAAACATATTTAAACCAAAAAAGTCTTAAAAATAATGTGTTGTTTCCTTTAAATAAATACGTCAGCTACAATAAATTATTACTATTTTCTTTATATTAATCATAAATTCTTTTCTCGTTATTTTAATGATATTAAAATGATTTTTCGTTTAATACTTATGCTTTTCTTTTATAAGCATTTCCTACAGAAAGCTCGTTTTAAGTAATTTGTTTTTGTTTTGTCTTTTCCTTTAAACTTTTAAAATTTTGTTTACTTTGTAGTCACTTTGCCTTTTAATTTATTCAAATATTTATAAAAATCCATTAAAATGTATTTTTGAAAATTATATATTCACGTCATATTTTTAGCGTGAAACCCATAAAAAGTTAATAACTTTTGCAAAAATTTGTCCATCGAAGTCACAGAATGTTTTCTTCTAAATCGTTATTTTAATGTTATTTATTGCTTAATTTTGTTTCGCAAAAAAAGCACAAAAGCCTTTTAAAATTCGTGGAATTTGTCTGCATGGCAGCACGGTTACGCTTCCTCGGTTAAATAACAAAAAAAAAATGCAAAAATGTGATGTTGATCCCTGACTCCCTGGGTGAGAGAAAATGTATCCATTTGTGATTTAGCAATAGGCAATCTTTCCAATTTTGATTAAGTTGGTTAAAGAAATTCCTTGAAATGGGACTGTGTTAAGAACAGTGAGATCGTGTCTTTTGGCTCTGCTATTAAGAGTAATTTCTTACCCTCTCGACGCGATTAATAATAATACCTTCGTGGCTTTTGACCTTCAATAAGAGAGATTTCGACCTCTTTCGATTTTACTAATAAAAGTATTTTCTTTATATTTGATTCAAATAAAAACGGTACTTTCATGATCTTGCACTCTGTTAACAACAGCAATGTCTTGACCTATCACTCTGTTAATGAGAGTCACTTTGATGATATTTGATTCTGCTAATAAAAGCAATTTCGTCATCCTTGACTTTGTTACTAAAAATAATTTCGTCACTTCTGACCTTGAGCAAGAGCAAGTTCTGCCTCTTTTGACTTTGCTTACAAGAGTAATTCTTTGATCTTCGATTCAGTAAATAGCAGTAGCTCGACTAATATTAGTGAGTTGTTCATCTTAGATTCTGTTAATAACAGAAACTTCCTCCTTCTTGACTGTTGGTAATAACAGTGCCTTTCCATCCCTATCTCTGTTCGAATTAGCACCTTTCTAGCCTTAGTCGCTACTGGGGCAATAGTTGTTTTCAATCTTTGACCCGTTTGATAACAGAAGCTGCCTGATGATTGATTCTGTTATTATTTTGCGTGGATTATAAACACTCTCTCAATCTGTTACTAACAGTAATTTTTTTGAATCTATTTATATGTTTTTGCATTACTAGCGTTCCATTTTTTGCAGTTATTTTCGTTTTATAAAAAAATTTAAAATTTCATGGTATGTTTTACGCATTTTATATCATTTGTTAATAGACAAAATTATATGCTTCACTTTGGCGTTAATTGATAGATAGTATATGCATTTGTTGAAAATAATCATTGGCGTTGATCGCGCTGACTAATGTCTTCGCATATTGTTGGTAGTTTTTGTTGTGGCCCATCAGTTTTGGTAACAATATTTATCGAACTAACTTTGGCACGCTGATAAGCAACGATTGTATTCTCACCTAAACACTTGATGCAAATATAACCAACGAGTACCGCAATACCAACGGTGAGCACACGAATTAGTGGATCCACATACAATTGAATGACAACCCAAGCACTGGCACCCGCAATACACATTAAAGTCATCAAAATAATCGTTTTCGACCAATGCTGAATATTAAAACCCTTCTCCCAATCGAGTCTAAAATTAAAAGAAAGTTGTTCATATAGACCTCAAAGAAAAGGAATGGGATTGTCCATATCTTTTACTCACTTTTTGCTTTTCTCAATTTCGTAAGGAAACCCGCACACCTTACAAGCCAACTGCACTTCCGAGCTGCTGCAGCTTTCAACCAGCCAACGTTTCAGGCACTCATGATGCACCGAACTGACATCGCCGGTACATTTGCATGGCTGTATGAGCGGATCGGGTTTATCACTATCATAACAAATCCAACAATCCCTTTTGGGCAAAAACGATTGGCCCTCTTCCGGTGAAAGTGATTTCGTATCGGCAGATGTGGTGGGTATAGATGGATCAATTTGGCGACTTAATAATTTACGTGGATTTAAAATCCATAATTGTTCGGGTGCCATCGAGTTCCAAAGACAGCAGGGAAACCAAAGGGCAACACCTATTTCCACAATACGAAATACAATATCATGCCAATTCCGTGAATAAACGGGTACCCTATAGAAAAAAGTAGTAAGCAATTATTGCGTTTAGGTTTGATCATTTAATTTAAATTGCACTTACTTGGTTTTCCAGAAATCGCCCAGAGTTTCGGATGTTAGAAAACCCACTATAATGATTAGCATTATAGCTTGGCTAAGGAAACCAAAACGTGATTGATGCAATTGTGATGCATTAACTATAGCTTCACTAGGACCCAATATTTTGCCACTCTGATCGTAAACGAAGCCGCCACGTAATTTGAAAAATACCTCAACGCCGTAAATCAGAAAGAAAACTACCACGATCAATAGCAGGGCGGCATAACAGCCATTAAATACATGAGCATATGTATGGCGACCTTTGAAAATCAACGAGGAAAACACTTCGACGCCGAACAGGCTGTACAAAAAGAAATTGAAGGCTACGAAACCGAGGAAACTTTTCGAAAGAAATTGTGATTTCTCCCAACGAATATCGCGTAAATGGAATATCTGGAAAAAAGAAAAAGAAATTATATGCAAAACATCAAAATCAGTTCAAAAAATGTTACTAAAGATAAAAATTAGATGAGGGTTAAAATTTAAAATTATGAAGAAATTTCAAGGACCTAAGAACAAAATTTGAGATAAAGGGAGAAAATGTTTTAAGATTAGAATTGAAAAAACCTCAAAAATTATTTCAAATACATTTGTGAGTATTGATTTAGAAATCATTACTACGATAGACCCAAATCTTTAGTACTCCAGGAAAACTACTTTTAAAAATTATATCAGGAGCTCTTCTTAAGTTTTGGAAGTTAACCTGACGTTAATCTAATGAAAAATTCACATTTTGAAATTTACTATTCTCATTTTGAAGACTTTAATTCTCATTTTGAAATTTATTATACTCATCCTGAAGTTTTTCGTCCATATTGAAGGCTGTCATTCTCATTTTGAAATCTACTCATCTCATTTTTAAGGCTTACAATCTCATTTTAAAATTTGCTATTCTCATTTTGAAAGTTTCGATTCTCATTTTGAAATTTTCTATTCTCATTTTGAAATTTACTAATTTCATTTTAAGGTTTTAATTCTCATTTTAAAATTTACTATTCCTTAATTCTCATTTTGAAATTTACTATTCTCATTTTGAAAATAACTAAAAGTGGATCACAAACAATTATGGCTGAAAAATAAATCTGAAGAGTTTTAGTTCTCAAATATTTCGTATAAATAAATTAAAGAATTAGAAAAGAAATTGTTTAAGATCAAATAAAACTTCTCATTTTGTAATTTAAAATTCACATATCGAAGTTTGTTATTCTCACTTTGGAACTTAGTATTCTTATTTTGAAATCCGTTATACTCATTGCGAGGTTTATTGTTTTCATTTTGAAATGGACAAAATTATGGAAATTATTATCTGCAGTTGGGCGTTTGATAAAGGTCTTTGATAACAACTGATTTAACCTTTCTACGTTCATGTAGTCCAAATGGGCTCTATAGGATCCAGAAAATACTTCTTTAAATATAATTTTTTTAATGGAAATATTATTCGCACTTTGTGTATAAACATAATTTTTTTTACTTTCCTTTGGTCTATCTTATTAATTTTTTTAACATTAAACAAACGACTGTTTTTGATGAATTATTATGTCAAGCACCAACGACCTAAAACAAAACACTACAAATGTTTCGTTATTAGAATCGCAATCACAATAAATAATAAAGATTGTTAGTATTTTTTGTATCTATTTATTATTTTTCTAGATAAAAAAGCGAGTGAATATGCACATTTAGAAGTAACGTACAAAAAATTGTTTTCCCTCGAAATGATACACAATACGTAAAAAATATTATCAGGGTAGTGACGGGAAATAGAATTTTAAATACGCGACTAAAAATCGCAACAGGCGGTTTTCGCAACCCGAAGAAACGAAATGATGCAATATATATAAAGCTTGTATATAAATAGCTATTATTCGTTAACGAAAAAGATCGATTTGATGTTTTTGAAGTCCGTTGAACTTTTATGTTCATTAAAAAAATATTTAGGTCACTGCGCGATAAAACATTAGATTTAGACGCTCCCATCCAAATAAGCGATTATTTCATGAAACGACAAAAGAACGAAAGAATGTCAAAATAAAATGACAAACGACACAAAATAAATTTCACAAAAAGGCAATAAAAATAAAAGGTATGAAATCCTATAAAAGTCATAGAAGAGCAAATGATGCTATAAAAGTGGGAGAGAACGGTAGATAGTCCTATAAAATGAGAACGGCATGACAAGGATTTTACGAAATAATTATAGAATCGCAAAATGAGATATTTTGAAAGCGGTAATAGACAAGCTAAAAGAAACGTATAAGAATACTATAAAATGGTATTAGAACGGATGAGGATCCTATAAAAGTATTCTATATAAGTATTAAAAATATAAATGTATTATAAAAGTATATACTATAAAAGTATTCTTGGTATTATATAAAAAATTAAAAGGAATCCTACAACCCCTATCAGGACTTTTATGAAATGATAATTAAATGTTAGGAAATATTAAAAAAAGGGAAAAGGGGCGAGATTTAATAAATCATTACAAGAGAGATCTTATAAAACTACAATAGAATGGTAGAGGTTTCTATAAAACGCCAATAGCATGACAAGGATTTTTAGGAAATAATAATGGAATTGCACAAAATGTTATAAAATGGTAATGAACCAGCTATGGAAAGCTTGTAAGAATGCTATAAAACGATATTAGAACTGTTGGGATCCTATAAAAGAGAAAGGAAATAAAAAAAAAATTCTTTAGCTTGATAACGAAATTTATGAAATGCTATTTAAATTACAAACAATCTCTTTGAAAATCACTGAAGCTTATAAGAAATCCTGTGAGAGAGCGATAGAGAATAAAAGAGTCCTATAAAATAACTAAAGATTGGAAGTGGGTTCTAGAATTACGAGTGAGTTATATAAATATTACGATAATGACTTACGAAATGAAGAAATGAAAAAGCAAGGAATTTTATGAAACCATAAAAGAATGTTCGAGAACTTTTTCAAAAGAATGAAGGTCGGGATGTTCTCCTATAAAATTGCCAGAAATTTTATAAAAAGATAAGAAATCCTTCAAAATGTCGATGGACCAATAAGAAATATATTATAAAATTTTGAAGGAGTCAGGAATTCTTAACATGGTTTATACGAATTATTTTCGCACGAATAATATTAAGATGAATAAGTTTTGGCTTCTCATTTAAATTTATATTTCCTATAGCTTTTTAATGATTCTCACCTGTTTTGGTTTGTTCTACTTGAATTAATAAAAGGTTTTATAATTGATAAAGAACGTACTTTAGCACAAGACTTCCACTCAAAAACTGTGAAAAATACGGATCTAGCTTTCTAACTATTGAGAAAAAACCTTTTCTCTCAGAATTAAGAAAAAACAAATTATTTAACAACAACTGCTTTAAAAGACAGAAAGCGTATTAATTTTTTAAGGAATTCCATTACAAAAAACATGTGAGTAATATTAAAAATACTGGGTGTTTTTTATGGAAATTGATATTCTTACCTCAGCCCATAGACAAACCACAAGCGAGGAGCATGTCATTAGTAATGGATAATAGGCAGACATTAGAGTAACTGCCCACGATGGCTGTAAATCACCCTGTAAAATAAAAGAAAATAACATGTGTTTTATGTCTAAATTTTTGTAGATTTATTGTGGGTTCAAGTGCTATTACGATATATTAGTTTTTCAATATCACTTCTGTGGTTCACTTCGAATCCAATCCAGGAATCACCGTAGTGTAATGTGAAACTGTTCAATGTACACATTCATCAATCTAGTCTCATTCGATTTGCCATGAAATAATGTCATGCTTTCTAATGTGATGTGAAATCTGTAATGTAATGTGTCGTCACGTCACGTAATATGTTGTAATGTATCGTAACGTGATTCAATGTAATGTAATGAGAAATAGCATGAAGTAAAGCTCTATAACGCAATATGTGTAATGTAATACGTGTCCTGTAATGCGATTTAATCGTATATAATAAGATATAATGCTATGTAATGTGATGTTATGTGGTGTAATGTGATATAATACGATGTAATTTAATGCAAGGCAATTTCATTGTAATATATTCCAATGTGATATAATATAATACAACGTGATGTAATGTGATTTAATGCGATGTAAAGTAATGTAAAGTAATTTATTTCAATGTAGTCCATTGTAATGCGATTTAAGTTAATAAAGCATTATGCATTGTAATGCAATATAACTCAAGTTATTTCGGCGTAATCTATTGTAATGCTATGCAATGTGATATAATTTATTTCAGTGTAATGTACTGCAATGTGATGTAATGTGATGTATCCTGACGTAATGTAATGTAAAGCGAAGGAATATTACGTAGTTTTATATAATAAAATATAAAACAAAACAATGAAATGCAGTACAAATACAATACAATTACATAGTATTTCAAAGTAATCTAGTGTAATTCGATGTTGTGTGTGTAATATGAGATGTGGTGTTAAGTGAGACGCACAATACAATGTAATGTAATGTAATGTGTTGTAATGTTGTGTGATGTAATGCATCGCAATGTAATGTAATCTATGGCAATATAATTCAACGCAATATAATGTACTTAAACGCATTAAAACGTGATAAGGTAATTGTAATGTGAAGAACGTAGTGAGAAGTTATTGCCATAAAATTTTATGTAACCGCAGTACTTAATATAATGCAATATTATGTACTTGTAATGTAGTATAATTCTTACCGGTGTCGTAAAGTAAGCGCCACGCAAGGAAGCTGCTACGAATACCATAAAATATAACATTTTCTGCGTTGTTAGACGACATGCTCTCAAAATTGATGGCTGTTTTAGACGCTGATATTCAGCTACGATGCAAATGAGTAATTGTATTAGCGATATCAAAGCGACAAAATAGAAAACAGCTGAAATGCCAGCATGATAGGATAAATTAAAACCGCTACATTCATCGCCGCTGTAACGTATTTCACATAGACAAGTCCCATTAAGGCATTCACCACGACCCGAACATGTTGCAGTGGCCAGATTAGAGTCATATCTACTACCAAAAATTGCCGACGATGAAGGAGTTTGTTGTTTGGGATAGACACCAACGCCATTGGACGTTGTTATTGTGGTCGATTTTAATACGCTCGTAGAGCAACGCATTAATGCATGAAAACCGGAGAGCATTCTATGGGGAAAATAAATCTATAAAAAATTGAAAGAAGAGAGAGAAAAAATATTAAATAAAATCATTATAAAATTCCGAATATTTTCATATTTCCAATAATTTATTATGCAAAACAAAAATATTGTAAAGAAGGAAACGTGCGTTAGTAAAGCATGGAGGAAAATAAGTCACGTCATGCTGAGCGGTAGGATCATCAATGCAATTAATTAATTTGTATGATCGCCAACCATGAACATCAATTCAATTGATACTCTTCATAAAATTGCTTGTAGACAGATGCGCAACAATTTAATTGATATTTATTGGATTCTGCAGAAGTAACTTTTTCCATTCTAATGAAAGAGAACAGAATCGCGGAAGAGAATTTTTATAGTTTTTTTAAAATTTTTCAAATTATGTTTATAATTAAGATTAAACATATTACCATTATCATTGTCACCATTAGCAAACGTGGTATCTAAATGGCCCTTAGCACTTCATAAAAACTCACCACTAAGAACTTTTGTGCCTGACAATGATGTAGTGTCTATGACACACATTAGCGCCTGTGGCGTTGTCTAATTTAAGTCGTGTGAACTATTAAATTTAGGTTCTGTTTTAATTAATTAATAACTATTATGTGTGCTATTTTTTTATTTAATTTTTTTTATTAGAATTTTATTTATAAAAATCAAGTATTAGATTTAGGCCATATTATTTATTAAAAATAATTAAAAATTAATTTTTAAAATGTTTTAATATTTTTTGATAAACAAAAAAAATTTTTTTTGATATTTATAATTCCGCAATTTCATTTTCAATGCTATTAATAGTTATTTTTTTTAAATACTTAAACTCAGTTTGAGACTTTGATGATACCCTTCATAAGTTGCTAATATTTACTGGTTTTTAAAACGACACGCCTAATAATTCAATAATTCGCTCGTTTCATAAAAATACGAATAAATTGTCAACTGAACATTTTTAAATTGAAGCATCCGCTTAATAAAAACTGTTTCATAATAAATATTAATTAATTATAATACGCTTCTAGAATTTCCGCATTTGATTAAAAGCTTCGAATTAAAAAAGGAAATATTGCAAAAATGGTTTCAAAGCGCTACATTTCATATTTTATTAAGAACTTATTTAAAAATTTATGTTAAGACTAAATAACTATTAATTCCGAAAAAAAGGAAGACTATAAAATATATGTTTTTATTAAAAAACTTACTCCATATGGACGTGAAATGATAATAGTGTGTAAATATGTATATGTGTGTCTATATGAAACAATGTTTATGATAAGCAGAAATATGAGCAAATAAATAAAATCTTGAAAGATGTTCGCGTTTAGGAACTAGTAAAATTATTCAACTATGGCTTGGCCGACCGTTGAAAAGCCTTAAACGCATGAGCGTACAATAATTACTTAGTCAAGTTATATAAAGTTGTATATATAACACTTTAGTATATTTAGTTAGAATAAAATAAAACAAATTAAATGACAATTTTAGAACAGCTGAGAGGTAGCTTGGTGCAAGGGCTTTCAACAAATGATACCATTTTAATATAAATGGATTATAATAAACCATTTAAAACAAAGAGACAAAATTTTATTATCAAAATGGACTGCTACGGACGTGTTTTATTTCACAATTAATTTATTCCTGACACTTTTTTTCTAAAGGAAAAAATTGAGAATACTATTCGAGAACTTTTTAAAAAAGAAACCACCAGGTGGTCCGTTCGTTACAAAAACATTGCTACGAATGAGACCAACTAAAAACTGGATGTAACAAATGGCATTACTAACGAGTGATTACTAACGAAAGATTAATATAGAATATTATTTAATTAAGAGTTGAATTATAATTGATATGAGAGACAACTCATGATAACAAAAGTTTTGACTGACGTGTTGTAAGTAATGAGAAAAGTGATATTAGTAACAAAATATATAAGAATGATGTATTCAAATAAACCGCAATAAATAAATATTATATTATAATTCAATATCAAATTCTGATCTAAAAGGAAGTTAATATTTATGTCGAAAATTTTAAAATTTCATACAATACAAAGTAAATAATTTTATGTATTTAATCGCGAATTTGGGACCTTCAGTAATCTATTTAAATATTGAAGAAATACATTTTGATAATGAAATGAAAATTTTAAAATTCGTAAACATTCTGAATTCTACGCGACGCCATTGAATTAATTTTACTGACCTGATACTGAACATTTTTAAAATTACTTTTTATTGTTTTTAATTCTGTTTCAATCAACTCTTTAATTTTGATAAATTTTTTATATTTTTTTCAAAATTGAATAATAAATATTTTTCTGCACAAATTCTACGACCCAACAACAGAAAATAGACTCGTCTAAGCGTTCAAATACCGACTGAGGACAATATCGAAACGCAAAACATATTAAAACGTCAGTCACTGAAAGTGAAAGAGTGAAAATGAGGAGAATAAAACCGATGTGGCGTGCAAGATAATTAAAAGAACAATGAGGTAAAGAATCGGTCGAGGATTGATGAAGCTCCGGATAGGGATAGGAAGCCGAAGAAGTCAATAATTTTAAATTTTATTTTTAAAACTTTGTTTATTCTCTTCTATAAAGTTTCAAGTAGAAACAAAAAACAAGAACTTTTTATCAACAAAATGTAACCCCAGATGAACTTCTATAAAAACAAACAATGGATGGTTTGTGGGCAGAATTATCTGCAAAATCGAGTAGTCGTCTGGAAGCAAAACATATTAAATCTATTAAACAAAAATTTAAAATTAAACAGTGATTGGATTTGGTAAAGCGAAGTACTAGAAGAATTTTAATAAAAGGGAATAATTTTCGGATTGCTGGAAAAAATGTCCATACAATAGACGTTACAAACAAAAAGGATTAAAAACATTAAATACAGATTCTATATTAAGCAGTAACGGCTTTATAAACAGAACAGAACAGGGTGAATTGAATTTTAATAAAAACGAATATTTAACGAATAAAACGAATTTTTATTGCGAACAGAAATGCCACTCAGAAGCAAAATGAATTAAATCCACTAAGTAAAATAAACAGTGTGGAGCAATAATCGATCGAATCTGGAAATAAACTAGATATTTTTTTAATAATAGAATTAAGGTTAATTTTGCGAGGCGAAACATCTACATTATAGAATAGTCCATTCAAAACCAAAAGGGATCAAATCCATTAAACAATATTTTCAACCTGATTGGCTAGATCTTCTGGAGGAACAATACTTACAAATTTCGAAGGCTAAAATCCAAAAGTTGTTCAACATTCTCCCGTAGAAGTCGCTAATAACATTAATATTGATTTGGAAAGGTTTACCGGAAGCCTAATTAATAAAATTATTATTATATACTAAATATCTAACACCAAATTTTGACGGTTAGGTTTAATTTTTTTGTTACTTATATTCGGTTCGTAAATGTATTCAAGGAAAAACGAAGTCTGATTGGAAAGAGCAAAAGTCTCGATGTTTATTCATAATTCGGTGCTTCTTTTGTTTAACGATACGCCCCTTGCATGCGAAATGAGCACATAGCGAGTTGAAATTTTAAGAAAAACAAAAAATAGGAAAGAATAATAAAAAGTAAAGAAATAAAGTTCCAGCTAGAATTTTGATTCTATTTCAATATATTGTATACAGTACTCCTTGGAAATATGAAATTATTTAAGGTTAAAAAGAAGGAGCAACGATAGAAAATGTTTTCACAATTAATAATTCTTTTATAAAAAACGGCTGAGTAAATGAAGCAGCAGTAAATAATAAAATAAAAAAAAAAGAAAGTAAATTTTTTAAAAAATTAAAGGTATTTAAGGCAAAACAAATAAAAAATACGTTATTTCTCTTACGTTAGATAATCGTATTTACTAAGTGGGCCATTGGATGGTTTTTCTACAACAATTCGTTATATTGACAATTCAATAACCTTTCAAGGACTTCACTAAATTTTTGGCGTTCTTCCCAAAATAATCAAAATGTGTCTGTTTTATTTATGTAAATATATACAGACTTTCTGAAGGTTTTCTGATATATAAATACAAACATAAACGAGCATATCTACAGTCAGAAATATTGGGGCAGGTCATTGAAGCGTGACTACCGTTCGATATGTTATCATTTCTTAGACACGTAACGTAACATAAGCTGAAAATGTATACTTTCGTGTTTCCACTAGCTCTTGGCATTTGCTGCTAGTTTTCTGTAATCAAAATCTAACGAACTATGTGTGCTTTCGCGACGTTTCGTATTTAAGAAATAATTATGCCTTTCTCATCGATTTTGTCGTTACTTTGTTGCTGTTTGTGATACTCCTATGCTCACACTCATTTATACTCCTGCGCTCATTGACTTTTTGTGGATGCCGTCTCTTCACCTTCTTTCGTTGTTTATTTATATATTTGCTTCGTCTCATTTTCCGCAGCTTTCTGGGTGCAGATGTACTTAAAATTATTGCGTCCCTGTTCGTGCTAAGGCAAATGCACACAAAAACAAAAACAAATATGCAAGAAGAGCACCAAAGAGAACGATACATACAGACTGTTCTCGACTTTTGCAAAACAATTGATTAATTATTTATTTAATAATTTATCAGTTCTATCATTCAAAATGCTAAATATTTGCCTTTTGTTATTCAACGCTTCTGCAGCGAGGTTTAAGGAGAGAGTACTTAAGGAACAATATCTGTGTACTCTATAAATCGACCAGCTGATAGTTGGAAGTGAAAAGTTATAGACATCAGCTGATTATACGAAAAATATATCATACAATTTTACATTTCTAGATTGTACTAAACTAATTTATCAGATCAGTTGGTGGCCTTATTTTGGTTATTCTCTGCACGCAAGTTTCTCTTCTTCGCAACTAACTTCGAAATTGACTCTCACTGTAAGATTTTAAAACTGGAATTAAGGCGTTTTGCAGGGGATTTAAAAGGCTTTAAATATTTAGAAGGGTTAGGTATACGAGGTCGTTAAGAGGTCGAGATTTGCGAAATTTGATTCATGGATTGAGATATAGTTTGAGAGCTTACCGGTTATTTAACAGATATAAGATGTTTATGAGAGGTACACTTAATTTCAAGAGCTTCAAAATGAATATGCTTAATACATTAATTTAGTTACCGAAGTGTCTTAAAATGATTGCGAACATAGTTTTTATTAATTTCGAAGAGTTTTTTAGAGTTTACTGATAATTTGTGGTTATAATTTTTGTCATGTCAAGTGTCATAACAAGTTATTTTCTGTTTTATTTTATTTTTTTGGTTTATAACGAAAGTAAGAAAATATGGAAGATTAAAAAAAATACAAAATTTTAATTTTGTTGGAAAAAATTTAAGAAAATTATAAAATGTGCATTTGAATCCGCGTACGAAGTTGAAGTTTTTAATCGAGAGCTACCTGTAGTCATTGATTCATCATGCTAATAGGCCCGTAGCCAGGTTTATGAATACATTTAAGTATATATAAATAAGTAAATGCGAATACAGGTTTGTTCTTTTACGTTCTTGGTATTAGAAAAAATTAATATTTAATAGTATATAATTTTTAAAGACAAAGCATTATTTCTATAAGAAATTAATGGTATAATTTTAACTTTTCTTAAGCGTTGCTACGTGATAACGCGATTTAATTACTACCAAAATTTCAAGAATTGATAAAATAAAAATGTGGAATATATTCGTTACCTTCTGATTCGTCTTGATTTCTTTCAAATGAGTATCTATTCGTTATTTAATCACTAGAGAATGATGCTGTAATTTTTTGTTTAGATATTCCTGCTCTTTTTCTTTAGACGCGTTATAAATGTTGCGTTGTGATTTTTTTAATATAAAACTGCATTCATTGCGCAATTCATTTTTAAGCTATTCTATAAAAAAATTCTTATCAAATTTTTCTAAAGAAAATTTGAGTTTTTTAACACTTCATAATAATGCGTCCTTGGTTACTGTGTCTGGCTTGCTGACTAATATTTAACCCCACATAGTCATATTTTTCTCTAAAATCCTTTTCTCCATTTAAGTTCTTTAACACGTTTTCAATATCATCAATTATATTTATTTTAATAAATATTAATTATTTATAGCAATTAAAAACGTTCTTAATTTATTTCTAACGCTTCTCAACGACAATTCTCCCGGACGGGTATTAAAATCTCTACACAAATGTCCTCTTCATTTTCCTTCATCTTGCTTTTCATAATAATATTGCTAGTGTTGTTGTTCTTATTTTGTTGTTCCTTATTTTGACAGTTCTCGTACAGTTCCAATGGTAATCACAGCATTGCCAATGATGAATTTCTTAGCGGTTAAAAATAAAATAGCAAAAATATTCATTAGGTTACACTTCGAAGCAAAAGCTACATTGGTTGTTTTTAATTGGCTTATAAAAAGTGTAAAATTTTGGTGTGAAAAAATTTTTAATATAAAACTATGAAAAAAAACTTTTAACGTTTAACGTGGCCTGATTAAATTTTTCATAAGTGGAAAATTCTTTTAATTTAACTAATACCAGAATATGCTACGAATACTCCTGCACTTTTAATATTAATTATTTATTAAATATAATAAGTGGGTAGAAATCAATTAAAATCGATTGATTTGTGGAAAGCTTCATTTAAGGGGGACTTAATAGACCAACTTTTGGACAACTGTCACAGTTTCAGTTATCTCAGCATCAATCAGACAATTCAGTGACTGGACGCAATTATTTCGGGACAGCAAGTGTGCGATCGTTGGCGAAATTTCTTGCAGCGAATATAAATATTTAGTAGAAATAGAGGTTTTTTGCAGTAAATAATAATTTGTTCGTTTTCTGACTCATAAGCAGTTCAAAAAATTACAGTTGGCAGCGCTATGATAGGATGTTAGAATAAGCGTACGTAGCTATTCTTACAGGGAGGAATGGAATTATTTAAATGTGATGCATTATATCTACAACTAACGGGTGCTTCGAATATCATAAATATTTATTTATTACTCATTATTAAAGATCGAATGAAAGATTTTATAATGAATTAATTAATATGCGAATTATTAAAATGGTTTTTCTTGCACAATTTATCTTAAAACGCTTCAGATCGGAGTAATTATTATTTTTAGAAGTACTCATTTTGGAGATTATAAAAATGTTTCCGTGTGAAAATAATAACTAATTTTAGTGAACATATTCCCACATGACAAAACTTGATTGGTTTGTGTAGTAGCTAGCAGCACTGCACAAGAGTTACCCTGTGGAAAATTTGGAAGGAATTGAGTTAAACATTAAAGAATTATTGAATATTTTTAAGAGAAGAAATTCCCAAAACTAATTTGTTTTCATTTCAAGCAAATATTAAAATCAAAACAGAAAAATGAAAATAAAAAAGTCGGATCAATGAAGGAATTAGTCCCAAATTAATGCGAATTAATCTAAAGATATGTGAGCACCATAAACTTATCAAGAGCCAAATTTTTTCCTGTGTTTCCATGCTAAATAGCTTTCCCAGCAGGATTTAACATACATTTCGTATAATTTACTCTGAGCAGATCAAGAAGTTTCAGTTTTTCATTGCAATTTTTGTTAAAGGGACGCAATTTTGTTGATTTGAAGAGAAAGGCATAAAAAAGGCGTAAAACAGTCTAACCTAAAAATGTGTTCGTAATAAACAAGGTTGAAAGATATAGCTGTCCTTTGCCCTTTTCCGCCTTTCATTTGAAAACACTGTACAGATATTCCTTTTAATTTAACGTATTTTACGCTTCTTCGCTATTGCAATAACAAAAACAATTGTTGTCATTTGTCACTGATGCTTGCGATGAGGAAGATAAACGTTGACTACGTATTTGGCTACCAAAAAAAGTGACAAAGAAGACATAAAGGCATTTAAATTAAACTAAAATAAAAATAGAGAGAGACAGAGTGATAGATGGATTCAGAAAGAGAGAGATGGAGAGAGAGAGGAAGAAAGAGAGAAGAATGATGTGAATGATGATGTTGTTTAATATTTCTTTGCTAATTGAGAGTCATAGGTGAAGTGAAAGAGAACGACAGAGGAAGACAGGAGCGGGTGGAGGAGGGAAGGAAAAATATCAAGTCAAAGATAAATCCAAAGATTTAGAAGTCAAGAGATTAGCAGGGTCAGAAAAAGGCCAGAGAAAGAAAAGAGAAAAGAGTTTGGAAATATTCAAAGTTAAAAATATTTGTATTATAAATACAAATAAGCACTTATCAACGTTAATATCTAATCAAATTATTTTTAATTGAATTAAATCAATTTGGATCAATTAATGCGACTTTGATGAAATTGATACTATTCAAATCAAATGAGCTTTAATAAAATTAAATACGCTTTGGCCAAATCGAATTTGTACTTTTAATCTTAGTGACTCTTGTATGAATAACCTCCAAAATCACGGTTGTTATGACTCCATAAAGAAATCAACTTTTATCATATAAAAATTTTATCAAATGAAATGAGCTTTGACGAAAGCGCAGATGTACCCTTCTCTCTTAATGACTTCTGTAAGATTTATTTCGAAGGTCAGTAATGTCATCTTTGACGTCTGTCAATTTTGACATGATCAGATCATTTCTGACGTCATTATGATAATTTATGCAGTCTTCGTTAAATCAAAATTGACGGATTCAAATCACGCATTGGTTGAATCAACTCAATATTGATTGAATCAATTCAACTTGTTCGAGTAAAATTAGCACCGATTACCTTGGCTTCTACAAGGTTGATCATCAAGGAGAGTCTCATCTTATTCAATAAAAACAAATCAGTTTCGAAATATTCCGTGTAAAATTGATCCAACTAGATCAAACTTAGTCGCATGGTTTGATGTCATCAGATGTGAATAAAATGATTGAAGGATCATAAATAATCATCATAATTATAATACATTATACAATGTTAATAACATTAACATTGTTACAATGTTAAGAACATAAAAAAATTTCAAACCTTTTGACGAAACAAATTTTCGATGTTGGACGAAAATCTTAAATTTATCATTTTATTGGCAAATCAATCCGTTCGTTTTTTGAAATAAAATCGTATGTAATTTCTGTATAAATTTAGCACACTAGGATGAAGAAGCGAATTTTAATGGAATAAAAAACGAATGGACTTATTTGTCAAGCAGCAGAAATAATTATCTTCTTCTTCTCCTCCTCTGTGTTCGATTCTACTAAATCGTAAGCTAAAATCCAAATAAGGAAAATGCAAAAAAACGCTAAAACAACAGAATATTATTTATGATTCCATTAGGAGTTCCCCAGCCAAAAGAATACTACTGAACAAGAAGCTTAACTAACAAATTGTTACCAATTGGTACGAGCATACGTTGTAGTCATTGCAATGCGAAGACCAAGAGTGAATGTACTCTAAACGGACTACTTGTAGCTTTATTCCTTTCGAAGACCATGTAAAGAAGGATGTGTGTATATGAAATTTATTACAACCTTCTACTACAACGAACTTATTGCAGGTGAACCTTTAGCAACAAAAACCAGCAACAGCTGCAGAAGCTCGCAATATGATGACTGAGCTACGTGTAGTTTAACCGAAATTGGAATTCAATTGAGATTCAAGATAGCCGTAGAGCACCACCATCGTCATGAGCATGGCCTGCAGCAGCATCAGCAGTTGCAAACAAATGGTGTTTTAGTTAAGGAAGGTTATAATGGCAAAATCCATACCTGGTAACCAAACAACTGTACAGTTTTCTGTGCTCGACTACGAACGGTCGTGTTGGATCATTTACAATAACACTACTGATAAATATTTTCGGAAAATGTTGCAGCTAATATTTTAACTGTTGATGTCGTTGTTGCTTCTACCGTTTTCATTATTTCCATTAAAGTGTCAACAAGTTTACGTGAGGGTTACACACGTAACGTAGTATATTAGTTTGATAACGCTATTTTTTCTGTCGAATGCCGATCTGGTGATTTTGAGTGAAAGGCAGCGATTTATGAATAGTGAAGCAGCTAGTTAGTTATTTGTTGAAAATATTAGTTGAGTCATTTATTAATTAAAGTTAAGATTAGGCATATAAGTCAGGTGTAAATATCAGTTCTTAGCAACGGTTTTTAATGTCACCTCTTGACGCCTCTTAACACTAGCTGCATCGTCTTTATGTATCAGCTGTAATTATCAGCTGTTCTAGTCAGCTGTTTTTGACAGATACAAAAATTGGTACATTTGTTCTTAATTTTATATTTTGAATTAAAGAATATTTCTATTACAAGATAAAAATTTAATGTCTTTAGAATTTATTAAAATTCCTTTAAAATAGACAAATTAATTACAGAATTATGACCCTTCCCCGCATGGAAAATGAATAATTCCCAGATTTTATTTAATATCTTGTAATGAATTCTCTGTCAACAGTTGTTTATTTTCACTATTCTAATTTATAAAAGACTAAATCGCCAGTCATAAGTCTTCCTGTTCGTGGATTAAAAACTCCGGATTTTTAGATTTACTTTCCGTTAAGGAGAAGCAAAGTTGAAAGAAAATAATTTACGCAAACTATGGAACACCAACCACCAATGTTGTTTTTATATTTGCAACCACCGCGACTCCCATTAGCCTAATGCCACATTTAGTCCTGTGTTTGCTGTTCTGTCTTACCGACAATAAACGACAATTACAATAAATGAAGCACTTAAAATGCGTCCGTGAGCTCCATCTGGGGCAAACTTCGTTTTATGCGGAAGTACAAATGAGCTGAATTCACGATAGACGGGAGAAGCTATTTACAATAAACTTACTTAGTTGGTTTTGGCTTAGTAGTTACCATTAAAAATTATTTTCATGTTGCAAGAAGTAACTGAAAAATTCTTACCCTTTCGTTACTACCTCACACTTGTGCCTTAGCCCGTTAATTCAAAATTGGCCAGATAGGGCATTCTTTCTTATATTTTCTTTCTTATTCTTTCTTATAAAGAGAAAGAGAGTCCGAAAAAGAAGGATGGAAAACTGCTGGTGGAGTAGGGTGGAAAGAACGAGAGAGGGAAATGATGCGGCAAAGAACGAGGGAGGGAAAAGATGCGGCAAAGAAAGAGAGAGCGAGTGGACGTGGTGTCATGTATCCCGTTGGGCGTTTTAATGCGCTCACTTATCAGATAATTTAGCAATTTATTAACAGTACTCGGCGAGCACAGGCGACGTATCCGTTTCGAGCATCCTGCAGGCGCCTCAACATGAGCTTACGTTTTTAGTATTTTATGTTGTTTTTGCATTTACATCAATTTTCTTTCATTTCGTTTTTCCTTAGTTTTTCTTAGTTATTCCTTTTTTTTTGTTTTATTTATCTTTCTGTGAATTTTTT
Source organism: Physocephala rufipes (assembly GCA_963966595.1). Lineage (NCBI taxonomy): Eukaryota > Metazoa > Arthropoda > Insecta > Diptera > Conopidae > Physocephala > Physocephala rufipes. The sequence goes on from OZ016502.1 coordinate 2,327,689, forward strand.
TGTTCCTTTATTGTTGGTTTATATTCGTTCAAAGCTTTGAAGTTATTCGTGCTTGCTATTTGAACCAAGTTTTTTATGATAATTTCCGCCTTTGCATGAGATCCAACCAAACAAGCCTTCAGATATGCTTGTTTTTGTTTTAGTAATTTGTGGTAATTTTTAGCTGCAGTAACTAACTTGCACGGCATGATCAGTGTTTGAATATAATTTTCTTTAAATAACAGTAAAATTAATTGAATCTAATGGTGGTTTAGTGTTTTATAGAAATTTATTTAGAGAAATTAAAAAATAATATCATGTGCGGCAAACAATAAATCAATGTGTTTACACTAAGCGAAAATTTCAAGTTCAAAAAGTACCTCAGATATACATTTTCAAGACATTAACTACGCCCGCAGGATTTTTGATAGTCTTTACTATTCAAATACAAACTTATTGCTTAAGAATAAAATAATTATACGTATGATGCAATTTTACAAGCTTTATTTAATTTCTCAATCCTTCTCAATCAACTTTATTTTTAATATAACTCGATATCTTGCTTCTGTTTTCTCTTTGTGTTTTTTATATTTTATTTAAATTCAATTAGGACAAACGTTTGTTTAGTAGAGTCCTTAATTATCATAATTTTTAATTACTGGATATAGTCTGAAAGTGTTCCATCATCAACTTCCATTTCACTTCACTAAAAGATAGTAATTAATAATATTTATCCAACGTTCACTATAATTAAAATGCTACTTTGTTTGTAAACAGCATCCGAAAAACAATATCTCAACTTCACTAAAACATAAATTACATCCTTAGTGCATTATAATTTTCAATTTATTTATCATCATCTCCGCCCATGACCATCATATTTACGCCCATTTGGTACGGATAACGACAATTTTTAGTTTCAAATTTGCTAAACAATAAATAGATCGTTACAGAGCAATGCTATTAAATAAAATGAGCAATCACTTGCTCGTTAAACGTTCGAATGAGAAAATATCCAATTTTATTGAATTTCCTATGAGACCCTCTCTGGCGTCAGTATTAGTTAAAAGTTTTGCAGTTTCCGTTAAACGCATTTATTTCGTTTTAATGTTGTTTTGATTTGAACATCCTCTTCCGTTTGTTCTCAATCAGTAAAAGGAAATGTACATGTGTGTGTGTGTTTGTATGTGCATGTGTTTGTGTGTGCGTGTGTTTGTGTGTGGTTAAACCTTTGTGTAGTGTTATGTTTATGGATGTGCAAATATATCGAAGCATGTTTACACAACACTACGGCCGTATTCGTGCGGGCTAATTAAATATCGATAAATTTTTTAAATGTTGCTCCAGTTTTTAGTGATAGTTGTTTTTGATTTTTCTGTTAATTCTGGATTGTTAAATTTTAATTTAAAAATAAATTTTAATTCGAAAAAACGGTAGTTTTGGTGGCTAAGATATTTGCGATTTAAAATATTAAAAACAATTTAAAAAATAATAAATAAATAAATAAATAAATAAGAATTAAAAATAAAATTAAAATCAAATATTTTAAGGTTTCACTTTAATTTTTTTAAGAACATTGTCACATTTCGAAGTTAATGTTTGATCTGCGATTAATTATTAATTGACAACTATTTGTGTGATTACGAATTGATTCATAAAAGTCTAAAACTAAAATCTAACAGTCGGTTAGGACACAGAGTTAAAAAAAAAAATCAAATTCAAAAAGAAGTTTCTGAATATTGTTATTATTTGTAAATTCGTTTCTGAATATTGAAAATATATTTAATGGTTAGAATGATTTAGCGCTGGAAAATGTAAAGCAAAAAGTTAAGAGATCGTTCTTTTCACCTCTTAATATGCCGCTAAAGTTAACTTCTTTAATGTTCAACTAAATAACAATTATCTTTGTGGTATAATATAAAAAATCTTCAATTAACGCTTCTCTTTCCTCTTTCATTTTCTCCTACATATTTTCTACTTTAGAATCTCTACCATTCTATATTTCTGCTACTACAATGATCCGACCTTGGTCGAGCTACAAGAAATATGTCCCTCGCATAGGTCGTCCATCTGATTTGAATATTTAATGAAATTCACATTCATAATGGAATACCATATACTGCACACATGCAAACACATGTATGCCTATGAATCAAGGAGACTAAATTGTTTTGTGAAATATATCTCACTTGTGCATACTCGTATATTTAGGTCTTTATATGTCTGCTATATTTATAAAAGTCGTGTGTATTGCTCTCTAAGTTTATGCAACTTATACCAAATTATCGACATATTTTCTTTTGTTTTTCCAACAACAAACGAATTTTCCAAAAAATAATTGGCTTTATGTTTTTTCATATGCGTCTGTCCTTCTAAACATAAAACAACTAGACCAACTAACCCAACCAAACGACTAAAGAAGATGGTCTAGTCAGGTATGGCCAGGATTTTTTGCTTAGTTCTCTCTTTCCCTCTGTCTTGATCTCTCTCTCTTTCTTCCTTTTCACTTCGAGTTTCTATTATGGTTTTGTTACAAATGAAGAAGCCCATAAAATGCAAATTTTACGATTGGTTATGAACATCTTTATTCGGTTCTTTACTTGTAAATGTTAATTGAATTGTGTGTGTCTTTAATTCACAAGGCGATTGTTTGATTGTTCCCTCGTGTGGTGAGATTCCCTAAGGAAGATTGTAAATTGGAATTTGATTAATTTTTATCAATTTCTGCTTTTATGATCAAAATTTGTAAAACTAATGAAATTTGTATTCACTTAAACCTTTTTGAATTCTGCTCCGGGAATGTTCTAAAATTCTTACAAAACTTGACAATTTAACATTTCTTGTGGGTCGAAATTTATTTAACATTTATTAGTATTTTATTTTATAATTTAAATTGCAAAAACAACGAATATTTCTTCCTATTGTTTACTTAAATATAATTTACCGAAACATTTCAATATATCTCACTACTTAACCACATTTTAATCTTTCAATGCAATTATTCAATAAATCACTTTATCTTAAAGGGGTTGCTTTAATAGAGTGAAGTAATTTAAGGCAGTCACAACTAGTCTCGTTTCACACTAGTTTTTCTTGTTAAGCTTATGTCTGATTGATTGTTTTGTCTACATTTAAAATCTCTTTACTCCTTTTGGGTGAAATGCTAATACGTTTTTGAACGATAAGTGAGAGACGTAAAAATATGCCAGGAAATAAAATATCACTTCAAACATCGACGATTTCTGAAATTGATTGATATCAATGGAAATGAAAATAACAAGAATTAGTAGAATATTTGCTTGCCATCGTATTGAGCTTTAAATTTATTTGCAACTAGTGGAAAATTAGTTTCTATTACGCTTTAGTACTTACTACGCAAACATCGACAAATATAAATACAATGGGACTACATGGGGAATATTTAACGATATTTTGAATCATAATCAATTCATGAATTGATGTAGTTGACGATTGGATAAGGATTTGTTGATATTTTTCTAGAGGAAACATTGTCGCCCCTATTTATCGGTTTTTTCAGGAAGTGCATAACAGTTTGGTACTAAAATACGGAAACACTGCTGTATATTTTCTACAATCTGACAACATTGGGACATCAGATAGGACTAAAACTTTTTTTTGCAATTATGTTATAATAGATGTATTATTAGAGAATTACTAAAAGGTTGAATTGAAATTTGAGGTCGCCGGGTTCAACTTTACTCCTGTCTTCCATTGTAATAATCGTGTCACTAGAGTACAAGTATGTACTCGAAGCTGCTACTAAGGGGCAGAGAAAGAAGCCGACGAAGGGCTCATCAGATGATTGTTAACTGACTTCGCGGGGGCTAGTGAACATATGTTTTGATTTATCAAAATTGATTTGATTTATCAAAGTTCACAGAGGATTTTTAGGGTCTTAAATGAGATCAATTAATATTGCAAACAATGCTTCGGACAATTGAAGGCAATTCAAGATAACGTCATTGGTGTCACTTGTGAAAACAGTATTATTCACCACTGGTATGGAAATAAAAGGTAATAGAAGAAATACTTAGAAGAGATTCTTGAAAAATGTTTTAAGGAGAGGCCTTTTTGAGAAAAAAGGGATTTTTGAAGAAAAGTCTTCACGAAGAAACGTTTCCGAAGATAATTTTAGGTTAAGAGAAGGGTGGAAAAAGTAAGATATATATCAGCCGAAAAATAACTAGAGGGAGCATAAAACAGCATGTCAGTTGTTGAATCAGTTGACTGCACATTTTACAATACAAGCACAGACACATTCGGCCACCCACTTCTCCTCCTTGACTGAGAAATACTCAGAAATAATAGTTCTTTATAATTTATTACACGATAAATAAAAGAAATGAAAAAAACAAGCTAAATAAACAACGAAAAGACTACGTCATTCCACGAATTCTTTCAAAGCACATACAAGTTTTGTGATCCCCCGGAACAGTCGCACAAAGAAAAACAAATGAATATCGGGAAATAAATATTAGAATTTCTATCATGCCTATCAGTTTTACAAAACTTACTTGAAGTGTTTGCTGGGTGGGTACGAGGTAAACCGTAGAGGACCAGGGTGCGCCTTCCTTTCGCGAAAGATTGGAAAGTTCGGGTATGTTAGGGAGCCAGGAAAGAGAAGAGAGGAAGTAAGTGGATGTTTCTAGAAGTGGCATGGAAAGACACTGAATAACTTGCGATGGCTCTCGATCGCTTTAGTTGGTTTTTTATGACACTGCAGATTATCTCAGATGTTCTACAGATGACGCTGCTCTATATAAATCATACTAGTTGTGGCCAGCATTGCACATAATTTTCACCCGTTCATTGGTTTTTATTGCTCTCTAAAAGCTCTGGTAATATATCTCTATTCCTCTACTTGGCGTCCATTGGTTCAAATGTCATAAAGCCGATGTGATCTCCACAGATCACTCTGCATACAATTTCAGATGTCTTAAGGACGTCTATTACATTCGTCCAGCTGACTTCAGATCGGTCTATATGGGATGAGAACAATGCAAATGGTTTTAGTGCACTTTTGATAATTTTCTCCTATTCAACATAGCTTTCGTGACCCGTCAAGTATATTCTGGTTCGTCGTAGCTTATGACATTGCTCTATAAGTTGCTCTAAGTTGTTTCGGATCATTCTATATCACTGTACATCGCTTTATACTCCTACAGTTATATTCATATTAATCTACACGATTAATTTGTTTTTTATAATTCCCATTAAATGACTCTGAGCTGCTGCGAACAATTCTATGGCAATCAGAATACATCTAGAATTTGTTTATTCAAGGATTATGTCGGATTATGTATTACCGGATGTATTTATATCATTCTAGATGCTTGTTTTGCTTTACATGACTTGCTTTATATCGTCTTAGGTTATTCTAGACAACATTTAATCCTTCTTTATAGCTTACCTAAATGGTCATTCTAAACGGTTGTATGTGTTCGAGGTAGCTCTAAACTTTCCAAGATAATTGTAGGTCGTTCTAAACAAGGCGCCATCTCGGCCCGACTGAAATGTAAATGTTTATCTAGAGTTCCACAGATAAATATTTTATTCCGATTTAACTTTTTGAAGGTATTTTTATATATCCAGCGGAAAGGACAAATGGGAAGAAAGAATGTGTCTTTTATTAATCAGAAATATATTTAAAAGAACGTAAAATTAACAAAAAGCCCTTTGCGTTGACCTATCTATTAAGGTCTACAGCTAAATTACATTACCTTAATCAAAATTTTCAAGGCTTAAATTTGTTTAAAATTTTGTGAATTGGGAGGCATAACATTTTGTTTGCAGCCTAAAAATCTATTATTATAAATTTCATTGAGAGATTAAATCTCTAAACTAAATTGGAAAATCATAAAAAAATACATTTTCGGCTTAACAACCTCCCTCCCCTCATCCTTATTGCCTATCATAATGGGTATCAGATAAATATTTTATTCCAGATTGTCTTCTCGAAAACTATTTCTTGATGGGAATTTAAATTTGTTTTTGCTTTCCTCTTCATCTTTCTTTCATTTTCTCTCTCTTTCTAATGAAACACTTTTCATTATTTCAGGGTCGATTTTGACCTGCAAGCACTTGTATAAATATCATTCAGCCGTTCATTCAGTCATTCAGTAAATCTTTTGTGCAGATTTTAATTTTGATAAAAACCAAGTTTGGCGCTCGAGGCCAACCATGGGCTGACCGCGGTATCGGTTCACCTGTCGACTAGATATGCAACAACAGGTGCAACAATTGTTGTAAAGTTGATTAACAGCAACATTTTACCAGATGCATCTGCTTTAATTCTAACGGATTTCATTTATTTCCACATCTTCCCCGATGAATATCTCTTAAATTAAGTTTCAGTCATGGATGTAGCCGGTTGAAGTAGGGTCGAAATGATCTAAAAGGTGACTAAACATCCGCTTGGGAATGTTGGGGAAGGTGAAATTTTTATTTTTTTGTTTAAAATTTCCTGTTTTTCTGCATTCTGTGCCCTCTGTTTCAGCCTCTTTTGTGACTTATTTTTCGTCTTCTTTTGTGGCTTGTCCTGCCTATTTCTCATCCCTTTTTGCTTCTTCTTATTCCTCTGTTATAGCTCAGGAGAGAGTATAGTTCAAGAGAGTGTAGGAGAGCATACTGGGTAGGCTGCAGAGCTTTCCTACTTGGAAAAGGAGCTTTTGGATCAATTTCTCAATGAAACCTCTCAAAATGATCTTAATATAATTCGCGAGGATGACGATAATGATATTTTATTGCTTTATGAGTTTGGTATTGGTTGATTGAATGAAAATCAAGCTAATCATATTTATATTCTATCTCATTATAGATATTTTTATGGTTATCATTGAAATGATTGGCATGACGATAAAAATAATATTCAGCTCTTTTATGGAATTTTTGAAAATGTTCTTCACTGAGGATGATGATGGGAAATATTTTCAATTTCTTTATGAATTATTTGCTTTTTCTTTCTAAAGTCTTTTCTGTTGGTTTTTATAATAATGAGTTTTTATTTTGTAATTAATTTAATTATGACTAATTAATTTTTAAGATAAAAGTAACTTATCCCGTAGCATATTTTAAACAAGTTTGTTATCATTTCTCAATCATACTAAACTAAATTCATTAAATCACAAAATACTTATCGGAAAAGCCACAGCACACCTGGTTAACAACAACAACAAAAACAACAACAGTAAGAATAAATTATAACATTAATTTAATAAGAAGCCGAGTTGGCTCCAGTTGAAAGTTTTTGTTGTAAATTGCAAGTTTACGATGAAATGACAAGCGGCCATAGAAACTATTCCCTTGACATAAACCACTACCACCCCCTCCCCATCGATCAGCTTTCTTGTATACCATTGAAGAAAAGCGACAACTCCAGCCGCAGTCATTAACCTGAGGAATAATGAACGTCAGCTCTAAGATTCTGCAGCCGGTTCGTGGTTTCGAAAGGGGGGGGGGTAGGAAGGGTGATTTCAGCGAGGCTCGGGCATATGAATTGGAGTGTTAAGAAAATATATTTTTCTTTAATCAACTCGAAAGTCACAAATAATGAGGTGCAACTTTTTTCTGCTAATGCTTTTGGTACTTTTGGTTGTCTATTGCAAGTGCTTTTGGAGTCTCATTAGTCTTTGCCTTACATGGGAGCTCTCCCCTTCCTTCGCACTCTACTCATCTTTTTCTTTGTTCCTTTTTTTCTTGTAAAATTAATTAACTTTAATTTCGTTAGCGGGAGCGAGGGGTTATAAAGGTTGCCAACAAACAGAACAAACATAATTAATTAGACGTGGTCCTAGGTATCTTTGAAAAACTGCAGGTGGCTTTTGTTCTCAAGTTCGTAATTTACTTTCTTCGTGGTTTGGATTCATGGAAGTAGAAAAGCATGAAACGACGACCTGTTGACAAAACTACAAAAGGAACAAACTTTTCAGATTAAGTTAGGTCTTCCTCTTAAATCGGGACACATAAGTTTTGAAAAAAGTTTAGAGCAAAATTAAACACAAACGAACAACTTAGCGAAAACGAAACACGAGGTAGTGAAAGAAATAGTTACGAATTGTAAACACAATGACAAATTTCTGCTGATTGCTAAAAGTATTAAATAATTAAAGCACTTAGGAGGAATCCTGCCTTTTCGGTTGGTGAAAGAATAATATATTACTGAAGTTATAACGGCAAATGAAATTGTCATAATTTTGAATTAAATTTATTCTCCAGCAAGAAATTTGATAGACGTGACAATGTTGGAGCTATGGGACAATAATGACAATTAATTTTAGTTATTGGAAATTTTATAAAAAAAGCAGTTAATTGTACGAATTTTTCCAATATTTTTGATAATCAAATTACTCAAAAAATATTCCTAGTGATTACGTAACATCACATAAATCTATTTGGTCTTTGTTTGCTCTTTTGTTCTCTGACGAGGAGATTATTTTTGGATGTTTGCGTACTAAAAAAATAACTTGGTTATTTCGTGAGCTTGCAGTCTCGGTTTCTTTCTCTTACAGTTTTTCTACTGCTAGTAATGCTTATTTATAACTGATGCTTAGCATCAGAAAATGTAAGCTCCACCCCACCCCGCTTACGATTTTATTGCCATTATGTTGGTTTTCCAGCTAAATTAAATTCCCCAAATTTTGTTTGTGGTTTTTTGGTTATGGTTATTACCCTTGAAGAGATGAAGCGGCTATTCTATTATTGCCATGGATTGAACTAAAAACAACAACAAAATAATTATAAAATCGCTATACCGTGGTTACGGTACTTATTGTGGTGCCATAATAAAAAAGTAACAGCTTTTTTCAATTCAGTTCAGTTTTTCAGTTTTCTTCCAAAAGTCTTGATAAATTTTTTGCACAAAATTCTTTTACTAACTTTAAGGAACGAAAACGATATAAACACACTTTACTTAGAAAAAGAGATCGAGGGGTTGAGAAAGAGGGAGGGTGTGTATTGTTCTCGCAAGGAAGCAATGTTCTCGCCTTATTCATAATAATTGAATATTCGACAGATTTTGCAATTTTGCAATTATTCGCCTCTTTCGATGCCAATTACATGGAAAATTTATTGAATGCTGGGTTTTTCCTGTTATTTTTGGTATTGTTGGTTACTGTTGGAAAGAATAAGTCTAATTGGAAAGGCCAAGTAGAAGCTCAAATTTTCTTTCATATGCCAAAAAATTTTATGTTTCCGCTGGTCTTTTTTATTTGCTGTTAAAGTTTTCTTATCTATATTTTCTTTGGCCGTCTTGTCGACGTTTTGTTGGGTTAAGTTGTTTTTTTAAATTTTTATTGAACCATTTAAATTCTCCGAATAAACAGTGAGCGGAGAAAACGGCTTCTCAGCCATAATACCGACGACTTTTAGCTTTTTTTTTCTTAAATTATGTTAAATATATGGGGTTGCTTGCCTTGGTTTTACGCTGGATTCCAGGATGAGGAAATTAGTTCTCAATAATAAAATAGGTCGATATATATATATATATATATATATATATATATATATATATATATATATATATATATATATATATATATATATATATATATATATATATATATATATATATATATATATATATATATATATATATATATATATATATATATATATATATATATATATATATATATATATATATATATATATATATATATATATATATATATATATATATATATATATATATATATATATATATATATATATATATATATATATATATATATATATATATATATATATATATATATATATATATATATATATATATATATATATATATATATATATATATATATATATATATATATATATATATATATATATATATATATATATATATATATATATATATATATATATATATATATATATATATATATATATATATATATATATATATATATATATATATATATATATATATATATATATATATATATATATATATATATATATATATATATATATATATATATATATATATATATATATATATATATATATATATATATATATATATATATATATATATATATATATATATATATATATATATATATATATATATATATATATATATATATATATATATATATATATATATATATATATATATATATATATATATATATATATATATATATATATATATATATATATATATATATATATATATATATATATATATATATATATATATATATATATATATATATATATATATATATATATATATATATATATATATATATATATATATATATATATATATATATATATATATATATATATATATATATATATATATATATATATATATATATATATATATATATATATATATATATATATATATATATATATATATATATATATATATATATATATATATATATATATATATATATATATATATATATATATATATATATATATATATATATATATATATTTTCCTGCCAAAATGCGTTGGCGCGCGTATGTGTGAGAAGAGAGTGTAATTATGTGCAAACGGATGTGCGTGGAAGCTTATGCACTTGTGCGGCAAAGTATTTCCTTTGTCAATAAAAGTAAAAAACCAAACGGAAAGTTTCAAAACAATTTTTATGATTAATCAAATCAAACCAACACAAACTCTTGCTTCGAAAACGTCAGCCTTTTTGTCTAACATTTGCTAATCTCCCCACTACAGTTATTTCTTTCTTTATAATTATTTACCTTTTTCACTTTTTTATAGCCTTTTCGCATTTGCTATTTTTCGCATTATCACATTTTCGTATTTTACATCATCGTGTAAAAGTTTGCTTTATCTTCATCTTCAACAACATTAATATATTTTCTCATTTTAAAGAAACAGAGTTTCTTCTCCTTTAACGTACTCGTACAAATAAAGAAATTGTGAAGGATGTAATACTTACGTATGCTGTTTCTTAGACTTTTCCCTCCTCACCCGATCTTACCACTATCAAGTAGTTCCACACATTACTTGATTTTTAGCATTTATGGTTTCGCATATTTTGTTTGCGAGGCTTCCTTACTTAGCCAATATTTTTGTAACTTACAATTTGTCGTCGTTTTCATCATCATTATCATCATCATCATCACAATTTTTGTTTTTCTTACGCGCCCTAAATTATGCTGCTTCTTGTTTTGTATTGTGTGGTCCCGTTTTTCGTGATTGCACTGAATTTGACTTGAAGATTAACGTCATGATTCCTCCCAACAAAAAAATCAAATTTTAAAAACGAAATGATGACGTGTGGGAAAGGTAGATGGGAGGGGAGGGGGAAAGAGATGAAACTGAGAGGGATAAAAATTTGATGATCTTCAAAATGAATTTCATTTTTAAACGATGAAAGATAGCACAAACATATCTACAATTAAATCAGACACTTAGGCAATTAGAATGTCTGGGATCTTAGAACCGGCAGAATCAGGTCGAGCAGAATTGTAACTCTTTATAAACGTTGTTGAACAGAACCAAATTTCGAAAGATTGTTCTGGTATAAAACAAAACTCAGGCAAAAATATTTCACTGTAACGAATTTTATGGTGGCTTGATGTTTGAAACTAATTATAATTTAAAAATATCTATACTTCCCTGTAGGATTTAAAAAATTATATATTTTACATAAATTTAGGAGCCTTGATTTGTTTAAAGTAAAAACCACCCACCACAATTGTTTACGTTGGTTCAAATTGTATATAAATAGAAATTAAGCGAAACGTTTTCAATACAATCGACGAGAGCTGCTCATACTCTATGACATTACACTCAATAGCAAAGGCGCAGAGAGCAAAAACAGCAACGGACTAGTTCACACAATATTAGTTTGGCAAATAAGTTCGTTCGTTTTTTAGAAATCTATAAAATTATGGAGCAACATAAAAGTGCACACTTTTCTGGAGTACAAGTTTTTTTATTATTAAAACCGTACGAATTTTCTTGCCAGATTTATATTTATATAATGTATATTTCACGATTGTTATCGAACATAAACGAAGATTATTATGGAAAAAAGCAATCGGATATCCTTGTTTGAGTGCATTCGAATCTGTTTACTTATTTCAAATGATATTACTTTCAAAGTCGTAGAAATGCAGTTTTATCTTTTGAAAGGACAAATAAAATTGAATTTTTTATTTCATTATGAATGTTCTGTAAGAGAATCTCTTCCAGAAGAACCTTATTACTCTATGCCCTTTATGGTGTATGGTGTATCCTTTCTTCTCTTCTTCTTTTTTCACCTTTACCTTCACTTTCCATTTGCAGTTTTTCTTCTTATTTCACCTTCTCCTATTGCCTTATGGTTAAAATATGAAAAATTAAATTATCGTAATATGCTAACTGTCTTTCGGACAAGTTGGCAAGTTTTGTAAGTTTTGTGTGTCGTTTCAAAGCTAAAATACTGAAATCTAGATATTATTTTTGTGCATTCTTTCAGGTCGCCGGAGGAAAAATAGAAGGAAGAGAAAATGAAAGGAATCAGACCATGAACGTTTTTAATAACAAAATATTATGGTTTGTGAGACTGAGCTTAAATATTTTGATGACTCTTGCCACATAAGAATTTTACCTGACTCTATCTTGTTGCTTCTCTGATTTTTTGTGTAAATGGTTTCTGCTTCTGATATTGAAGAAAAAAGTCGAGATAATGCTCAAATTCTTGGAAAGTACTTACAAATTGTTTTGTAAAACCCATGACATAAATTCTTTAGTATTTTTAAGTGTTTTTGGCCCTTCGGGGTATGGACCCTTCATTTATATCGAGTGTCCGATAAATTCTTTCTTTCTGATTTGCATTTTAAATTCGAAATGGAATAATGGCTTTGTTACGAAATGGACTCCATAGAGTTTGGATTTTATTTACTAAATTTGAGCGAACTTATTTGCTCCTGATTTATTCTCGATTTCATACAAAGCTTAAATATTACTTTCAGAGCGCTGAAACACCGAATCTAGAATTTAGTTTAATTTTTTAAACTGAACAAAATTGAATGGCTAACCAAAAATGTGTCGATCGTATCAAAAAAGTTTTGGAATCTGAAGTTGAAACATTCTTGTAATAGTTGAAACTTTTGCTTTTAGGAAACGATGCACATCCGTTATTCATCCATCCATCCATCCATCCATTATCCATCCCACAATATCAAACTATCCTAATGACGGTTAGTTCGTAAACAATTCCTCGATACTTTTTTGCTGAAGTCTTTATCTTTTACTCGCAACAATTTGCTTTATAACGCTGGTAACGCCGTGGTCTGTGAAAGCCATTATTGGTTGCGAGCTGAAACCATAAGAAAATTAGCTTTATTTTAATTAAAATTCCGTGGCGTATGCTGCAAATTTTTATGTGAAAAAATGGTTAACTTTGAATTCAATTATTTAATACCAAGAATTAACTTTAAAAATTTTTATTTAAAAATTGAAGTTACAACACATTTTGTTGGTTAAAATTTTTACAATTTTTAGAACAGTTATACGGATAACAGATGATGATAGGACCAGAGATTGAATTTAGTCGAAAAAATTGGGTGGAGAAATCTAAGCGTGTCTCTCTTCCTTAGCATGCAATTCAATGTCTTATCATATTCTTGTGTTTCTGTCAAGTAATCCAAAAATTTAAGAAGAGCATATCTCCCAACAAAAAGTTCAGCTTGGTCAAGCAAGTGCTTCTTGCTTAAAAATTCTGCCTAAGAAGCTTAAGATTGTAGATATTCTCAGGATTATCATCACAAGAATGCTTTTATGTAAACGTCTTAATTATGATAATAAGTAAAAGTAGCGGCACTAAAAACTTTATTGACTGATGTTAGAGTATAGGAAGTCTGTTTTTGTTAATGCACCGTATGGTTGGTATGCTAACAGCCTCCTTGAAAAACCTAGAATTTCTGTAGGGACTTTCGCTTACTTCCAGAATTATAATGATAAATTCCGAGTAACGCTTTGATTAAAAAGTATATGTACCAGAGTTTACCAGAATTTACCAGAGTTTTTTTGAAGATATCTGAGGCAGGTGGCTCGCGTTTTTTGTTTCGGGGTCAGCTACTCTAAATGAATTTATTAAGGGAAATATTTCAAACTGTATGTTGTCGTTGTCAATTATATAGTGGTAATGATGAATAGTAAGGAATTATATAAAAGTATACATTAATTATTGGCAATCTAAATTGCTCATATTATTAATAAATCACAGCGATGTCGAGATTTCGTAGGGTCCTCATAAAAATATTCTTCAAAAAACTCAGTTAAGCGAAATCTGAAATGATAAAAGAAATCAGAAGCAAAAAAGCAGACATGGTTCAATTTGAAATCGATAAAATTAAAAAGTGAAAATTTTAGATTAATTAGAAAGTGTTATTTAAAAATTAAACCTGAAACTTTAGTTGTCCGTGCAAATAGCGCAACACTGCTTCCATGTAGACCAACTAAATGCTAATGAGTTGGTGCATTCTCTTTCGCTCTTAAGCGGGTTTTCAAATTGTTTGTTTTTAGTTAAATATTTACGATTTTTAGATTTTCGTTTGGTGGGTTTGCGAACATTGCCAAATAGTTTTATCGTTTGTTTTAATGAGAAATCATTAACGGAAATGTAATCAAGGGCGACGGGGGGGGGGTAAAGGAAAAATGTAATGGTGTAAGGAGGGACGAAAATAAACGGAAGGGGAGGGATAGAAATAGAGGGAAATGGAAGGGAAGAAAAGGAAAGAAAGGGAAGTAAAGCCTGAAATAAGTTACTAATGATGTTACTAATCAAGCAAGTCTAGTGAACATTTAAAGCACTTCGCCAATTAAGCCCATTGAGAGATATTGCAGAATAACAAGGCTTAAATATTGCAGTGAACATGAAAGAATGTAAGAGAAGATAAAGGAAGCAAGAAAAAATACGTGAAGGAAAGGAGAGATTTATCGAAATGAAAGGAAATACAATACTTAATTAACGAATTTTTAATTTCGTTATTAAAAAAGATGAAGGATATATAGAACTTTGAAATAAAAAAAATTCAGATATTTTGATCGCAATCTTGATTGTGCCTTCGTTTCTTGTTAATAAAACATCAATTAAATTCCCGTCTGACCCTCAGTGCGCTACAATTACGCGAAAGCAATTTAGGTAATAATTAAAAGTAGCGTAGTTTGCAGATTGTTACGTAATAATGACCGACCTTCGAATGTAATTAAATTGATGAAATTGAAAGAGAAAGGAACAGTGAGGAAGAAGGGAAAGGTAGAGAAGAGGTTAAGATAGAAGAAAAGAAGGAAGGAAAAAGGAAAGAAAGAATTATACACATTAGCGTTTATTGAAAGCTTATTCTAATGAGATATATCATTGCTGAGTTAAGGGGTATGGTATGGTCAGAAATTGGGTGACGGGATGAGAGTATAAGCCCTTAAGGAGATTAAAAGAAGGTACAGATGAATTAAATGAGATAAAGCTTGGAATGAATTTCCTAAAACACCTATTACGTCTTTTGATGGACTCCCTAAATTTTGATATTTGATCGACGAGATCTTTCTTGATTGTATTTCGTAGTCTGAGAAATAAATTCGTGCTCCTCAAAGACATGCAAAATCGTGAAAGTTCCCGTCGAACGGAATTTGAAATAAATTATTTTAAATTTTTCACAAAGAAATTAGCGGAATAGCAAAATTCCAAACTACTCATACGCCGTGGTAGACCATATAAAATTTTACAAGGGAAAGCTTTTCTATACATTTTCAATTTAAAATCGATTAAAATTTTATTCGATTTGAATTGAAAATTTGAAGCTGATTTGAAAGTTTTCAAATAATTATCAAGTGTGTTTTTCTAGCTGTTATTTTCCAGGGTATGTTTTTCTTGATATGCTTTTTCAAGAATTGAAATTAATTTCAAAATTTAGAAACTTCCGGTCGATTTTTAATAAAATTTGAATAAAGTATAAAGAATACTGCAAATTTCTAAGGAATTCTTAAGTTTCTCTATGTGCCATTTCAAGATTTCGGAATTTTTAATAAAGTTTGATCAATTTATCTTAGTATTTATTTATTAAAATCTTAGTATTTATTTCAATTCTTTGATTACGTCTTTAAAAACGCAATTAATCTAACGGTAACGCGAGTCGTTCCGTTTATTCTGCACATCATTGTGATTTACTAATAATGTGGTGAATTTGAAGTTTGTTAAGGCTAAAGGGGAGAAATAAAAATAAAAGTTATTATATAAACGCTTTCAAACATACGTAAGCTTTCATTTTATTTTTACACCCACCTCGGGAGAGCCTTGAACATGTACAACACATATAACAAATATAAAATATTTTTATTCTTGATTAGAACATCTGAGAAACACCACCCCTATTTCCTACACCCCAGACCTTGGTTTTATTGTTATTATTAATGTTTCTTAACTTTTTCTAAAAATACGCGTAATCTAATCACACTAACAGCAACAGCAACATCCACCGACATATGTTACATTAATAATAAAGAAAATAAATGCGACAAGTCCTAATAAAACCACGGAAGCATAAAATTTGTTATTGATAAGATATTGGTTGATCACGTGCATGAACGCATAAAACTCATAAATATTATTTCACAAAAAGTCATAACAAATGTGAAAATAAACGAAGACAACAAATTTATTGAATACGTTTGTTTTAAAATTTATTGGATTCAACAAAAGCATTTCATATCACAAAAAATTCCAAAAATACAATAAAATTAATTAAGTAAATTTCAAAAACTATAAATTGGAAAATGAAAGTTGTTATTAAAATATTTATAAAATGGAGAAATTCATATATAAGTCAGAGAAAAATCAAAAAAGAGAAATTTAAATATCTTAAAATTTAAATAATTAGTTCAAATTTGTAATTAGAAGAAATTCTATGATAAAATTTTTAAGAAATTTAATTAAATATGAATGAGTTGGAAAGTAGAAATTGAAAGAAAAAGTAAGAAAATATTCGTGGAGACTTTATGAACATAAAATTATAAAACTAGAAAAATTAAAAAATTATCAAAATATAAAATTAAATAATTTAAAATAAATAATATTTATAAAAAGAAAAAAAATTAAAATTAAAGAGAAACGGTTCCCAAAATATTACCTTAAATAATTTGGTAACAAAATTTAAGAAAAGGCAATAGTGATCAAAAATTATAAAATTAGTAAAATTAGCAATTTATCATAACTAAATAAAATTTGAGATATTTGAAACGATTTTCGTTCTGTGAGAATGGAAAAGGGCACTGATTGTTGCGAAACCAACTTGACTACGATGACAAAAAATCGTTTCAAATATCCCTACCCTTTACCCTTTCGGAAAATGAAAAGAATATCATAAATAAAATGTTTAAAAAAAATTAAAAATTAAAGGAAACAGATATTTACAAAAAATCCGTTATCAAAATATTAAATATGAACACGAAAAACCTGACAATAATTTGAAAGCCTTAGGAGCGTGAATAATTAAGTAAAATATAAAACACTGACAAATAAAAAATTCAGAAATTGAGAAATTAAGGAGGAAAAGAAATTATTATGTTCACAAATTTTAAATTAATTTTAAGAAATTAATATTAGAATTAAAATTAAGAAATAAAACTTAGAAGATTATAACAAATAGCTAACATCAGACCCGTTTTTAAAATCGTGCTATGAGAAATGCAATATCATTATCTCCTAATTATCATATCAGTTATCGAGTTATCAGCCAAACAATTGGGTGAACAACTAATTGCAGCTTAAAATCTTGTTGTTGTTATTTTTTCCGGTAGAAGAATATTAAACGCCATCATTTGTTGTTGTTTCTATTGTTGTTTTTCCATTTTCCTTATGACTAAAAGTGTTCTCGACTTTGCTTGATTTTTATAACCTCCGACAGAAATAAAAACACCGACCTGATTTTTTATTGCGTTTTTTAGAGTGTGCTTTCTATAAGTGTATACTTTTTTATCGTCCTTCACGTAAGTGTTTTCTTAATTAATGCGTTCCATTTAATGTTATTTATCACTCTGTAAAAGTTTCATAGCATTGTTGATTGCAGTAAAAGTAGGTAATGGGCATTTTTGAATCTTTTAAAAAATTTACAATTACAATTGCATTCTGTCTCCCAGCATTTTCACAGTTTCTAGTCTTTAAACTGATTTGTACCTCATCAGATTTGACTAAAACCCTAATTTCTGAATATTGCGACTTGATTTGATTTAATAAATTAATTAATAATTGAATATTAATTTTTTTTCAAAAAAATACAAAAACCTGTATCGCATTTGTTGAACACCCACTTGATTTGCGAACAAATTTTAATATTTTATTTGTCACTCTTCCTTAGACCTGCTCTTTCCGTCTGCCTCTCTACCACTCTAACATAAACTCTTCTATGGTAATTAATATTTAAATACAAAACAAGCACCCATTTATAAATAAAATCTCCAGCTGGCTTGTGAACTTTAGTGCTTGTAAAGGAATTCACAGAAAATCCAAAGATATAAATTGGTTTACTCCACCCCTCTCACACTATTTTCACTTGATTTTCATGACAAATGAACACGCCCCGTCCGGATTATCACGACAATCTAATTTTAATCTGAAGTTGAGAGAAAAAACTGTAAAAAATGAAACGTTAGTTAAAAAATGAAACTGTAAAAAATGAAACGTTGAAATGCATTAGAAAGTATGAAAATGAAAAATAAAGTGCGATTAGAGTTACCATTGCCACCACTTCTACCACTAAGATTATCTCTAACATCACCACTACCTCTAACATTACCATCAACCCCCTTCCCTTTCCTCTGACACTTCTAATTCCTTGTATCAGCACCAGAACTTTATTACAAAAACCAAATGAAAAAGTAAATGTGAAAAATAGACGCAAAGAACGCTGAGGGAACAGAAAAGAAGGAAAGCTACAAATATCTGCTTGTAATTCTGATAAAGGTTTCTTACACATCGTTTTGAAAACTCACGCAAACATTCAAACAATTTTACACATACGCACATCTAGACACATTCAAATTTATTCATAAAAAAGTGACACAGCTATGAATAACTAAATCGTTTTTCTTTCCACAAAAAGAAATGAAAGAAAAGAAATGCCCGGAATCAGAGAACGTTTGTTAAACTGAAAAACATTTTGAATTCGTGCTAGGAAAAAGTAAACAGAACACTTTCACTAAGAACAGTTTTTTAAAAATATATATTTTTTAAAAGAAAATTACACACAAAACTCTTCCCAATTTTCTCTTTTCAATTAATACGTTATAATCATTGTCTTATAGTTTTGAAATGAAGCACCGGTTCATGAAAAGAGCGCCGTGATTTTTTATAATTAAATAAATTCGTTGGCTGCGCATCGTGTATCACTCACCCGATTGTTTTGAATAAACCTCTGATTTTTATAAACATGAATATAAAATGATACTACTCAATAGTTCTACTTAATAAACATGATATTTTAGCTTAAATTTTTCAGAAAAATTTGCATTATTGATTTTGAAATTTTTACCCTCTAGAACGTTTCGAAAGGCTTCATGAACCTTTAATGTATTTGTATAAATTTATGTGTACAATTTTTGAATTGGAATATGTTTCAAAATCGTTGAAATTTTAATTTAATAACAAATCACGCTGGTTTTGCCAAAGTAATTTTCCTAATCAGATTTAAGAATTTTTAATAATAGATATTCAGATATTCCTATTGAGATTATGAAGAAATGTGTACTTGGCTGTAAAACTTCTTATGATTTCTTATGTTGAGTGAAATAATTTTCAATATTTTTTAATATTTCTCTCTTCATTAGTTTGTTACGTCCTTGTAAAACATTTAATTACAAAAGTTTTCAAAAAGAAAATTGGTAAGTTCTCAAAGACTTTAACAGAATCTGTCCTCAAAACAGATAAAAAAGAAAAAACGTAAATAAAATAGAGCCGGAATGTTTTCATCAATACATAAACCAAATTGCAGGCAATAAATTGGTTTTGTCTCAATGCATGAATAGTAGATGGCATTAACATACACACGCTCTGTGAGTGAGAGAAAGGGAGGGAGAGAGATGCACGTGCACACACCCACGAAGACGCCACAACATTGGTCTTCTCATGAAATACCAGGCTCAAGATAATACTTTGGTCTACCATCGGATAAAACAAAAACTAAGAAATACTTGAAGGATGACAAAAACAAAAAAACAAGTAAGGAGAACAAGAAAACAAACACTTAAACAATAAAAGAAATCATTACGAAAAGTTAGAAATTGTAGAAGTTTTAGAAACTATTTGAGGAAGTAAACAATTCTACAACTTATAGGATTTTCCCTATATTTTAATTTTACGAAGTCTTTACAAAGAAAAGATATTAAACACTTGTTAAATTGTAAAAGTTTCGGTAAGAATTTTGTCAATGATCGATAGATAGAACAACAAAAAGGTGATAAGAGGGAAACGGAAGTGGAAAAATAATTTGAGGAAATAGTAAAGTGTCCTAAACGAAAATAAATCCCGTCATCAATATTTCTAATGTGTTGATTCATTATCGCTTTTTCTCGTTATTGCGATAGAAGGCAAACTTACTGGAAGATTGGTGACGTGCATGTGGATAGATTTTGTGTTTACAGAAGATAACTGTTAAATAATTTAACCTGAAGAATGATTTAATCTGACACATAGATTCGTTGGTTCTAAATAAAAAAGAAAAATATTATTAAACATACTGGTTTTTAGTATTAATTTATGAATTCATTATCCTTTATTTCACGAAATTTTTGTCGTTTTGTTATTTCAAAGCATAGTCTCTTTCTCTTGGCTTGTCTTTCCCTTTATCTTCGTTCATGCACTTTTACAAAGAGTGTTATCATCGTACCAAGACTGTGTATAAATAAAAAAATATTTATAAACAGTTGGCGATTAATTAATTAACTTAAATACATGCATGTATGCGTGTATGTCATCCGATGTATTTCAGATAAAAATAAATAAAGAAAGAGTGACAGTCATAATCAAGGATAACATTTTTTAAAATTTAGATTTTTTAAAAATTCGGCTGAATTTTCAAATCAGATTTATTCTAAGAAATTAAAATTTATAGGTTTTAAACTCCAGATAACGAAAGACTGAATAATCATAAAGGCGCTAATGTTAGAGGAGGTAGGGTGTCAACATTAAATTAAACTTTATAAAACGTGAAAAATTTGCAATACGTTGTTATGAAATCAAATTTGTTATAAAAAATTTGCAATCAAAGATATTTATTCTTATTTTTCGTTGTTGGCAATTTCTTCCTCCTCGAGTATTCTCAAATCTCCACCATAAACACATTAGAATCTTCCACCAATATCTCATATGCATCGAGTATTTGCATACGATATCGTTTGATAACATTTTTGCTTTTTTATTTTATTTTATTTTGGCAAGTTTTTGCTTTTGCTCTTTGGTATAATTTCCAACAATTATTTGTAATTTTACATTTTCCTTTCAGAACTTTCACTTGCTTAAGTTCGCTTGCGTGTTGTTGTACGAGTTTGAGAAGGTGCAGTTAACACTTCCGTTATCCTTTATCCAGTCTTTGATTGGTCTCTCTCTCCCTCTCTCTCTGTGTGTGTGCACATTTTTAGTTCGTTTGTTTTCTATAAAACTTTGCTACTCGTTATTAGTTTCTTCCTATAGTTTTTGATAGTTTTGAGACATTTTTAACCATTGCATTCCATTTTATTGACTGGCTGATGCACTGACGTTTATATCGAAATTGATATTCCTCGCCTTCGACTATTCCCTGGAGCCGTAATGTGAGCATGGGTCGATTGAGCAAAAGTTTTTTTGCACAGCGTAAGCAAGATATACGTTACATTACCAAAATTTCTGCAGCTGTTAAACTTTATTTCAAACTATTGGAAACTCAAAAAATGTTTCCTTGGACGGAAAAAGGGTTGACAAAAATTTATCTTTTAAACTTTTTAAATTTTACAAATTCTGTAAAAATTTTCTTTCATTAATAATTACGTCACAAACATGCACAGTTATTTCAATGATTTGGCAGGTAAATATTATTAAAAATTATTAACTAAAGGAAAAAAATTCCAAATTAATTTTCTTGTCAAATATTTCAATTAAAAAGTGAGCCATTCTATCAACAACATCTACTGCATCCGTTATAGAATACAAAACACACTGACATTGCTGTTCCAATAACTCGGAGTGACAATACACAATGGAAACTTATGCAATAATGAATAAATTTTTCAGCAAATTTGTTTTGCAGAAAGCGTGACGTTAAATGCAAGCAGAAAATTAAGTGAAGAACACTTTGAATAATGATGAAAGTTTTAGTATTTATGTAATATTTCTAAGAGAAAAGATAACTCACCAGATGTGATTCACTCTCATGATTTATGCTAATGCCAATATTCCTCCACGTGAGTGCTAAAAAAGATTTGTATAAATCAAGTTAGTTGGTGTGACTAAATGTCGTAGGAGGAATGGGAGAGTATCAAAGGAGCTCTTTCAAAAATTGGTGATACATATTGTTTATTTGCACTCCGATACAGAACGCTAACAGAAGTTTTGTATGTTTACATAATGTTAAACTGTTAAACACATTATGTGTTTACATTTTGCACAAATTCATTTCACAAGTTTTAACCTTTAAATTGTCTTTTCTAAATTCTTGTTAATTTGGAGACTAAAAAAATATTAAATTGTTTGTTGAATTGTTTGGCTATTAGTTTTATATGAATTGAAATCAAAATATAGTAAGTTTATTTTAAAAGAGAATGAGAGGGTGGTTGTGATTGGCTTCGAAGGATTTTACGTGAACAGTTTTAGCAACTGCTTGTCGTTTTCTTTTGTTCTTTTGTTCTTCTGCACTATTCTTATTGACTCTAATAAAAAGAGTTAATAATGGTACCAAAATCCTGCTCAGGATTTTTATTTGTTATTTTTCTTTATTATTGTCGTTACTTCAGTTTGTTATTGTCTGCGTTATAATATATTTTTCCTTATCCTTCGGTCACTTCTTTTCTTCTTTTGAAAGAGAATTCTTTTATGTTTTTTCTTTTAGGTTTTGACCTGTAGAGCTATTGAATGGAGCTTATTTAATTTCGACTTCAATTTCTCTTTCTTTTCTTTTCTTGTTATGGAATTAATTTAGCTATTCTTCATTCATCCAAACATTAAGTATCTTTTTAAATTCATTGGTTTTTTACAAGAACACGATGGGATTTGGAGGTAACGTCAATAAAGAAAACCAATACTAACGAGGAGAGCAATAATAACGAACGAACAATATTAACGAATTTACAATAGCAACGAATGGTAGTTTAAAAACAACGAAAGTGTAATGAAAGTGAACGAGAAATTGCATACAAATAAAAAATAAACCAAACACACATATGCGATATAGAAAAACTGCAGATTTGACAAATAAGTTCATACGGGTTTTACTATGTGATTATATATTCCAGGCGTATTTCTTTTCCTTATTGTAGGTGGAGCATGCTGGAAATCGCTTTTAAAAAGCGTACGAATTTATATGCTAACATAATATTACGCACCTGCAACAAGGTGCGACAAAAAAAAGTGAATTTTAAATTTTACACTTGCTGATCCCGCGCAAGTAACCGTCAACTATAAAAGAAACGGGAACAACACTGAAGGCTTTCTGTTTTGCTTCCGTTTTTATATTTTCATGTTTGCAGGAATTTGTCAATGACGGAAGACAATAATAGAAGCACCAGCAACAAAACTTACAATATGAATAATTTTCACATGGAAAACTTTAAAAGCGTTTTCCTTATTTCTGTCGCGATTTTCTTTGGTTGCACGGGGAAAAATAAAGGGAGAAATTAAGACGACGAACTTAAAGACAGCTCAAAAGGGAAAATTTTTTTTTCACGAATTAATTTTTTAATTTCTTTTATTTTGATTTTTATTAATTTCTTTCAGATTTAAACTGATTTCAGCTTTATTTTAATTTTAGTTATTCCTATTTAATTTAATACAAAACATTTACAACGATTTGTTTTAATTCTAGATCTGTTTGAATTAATTTTTTATTTAATTTTCTCAAAATTTCCCTTCAATTTCAGTTTAACGTAGTAATATTTTAGAAACTGAAATTTAGAATTTCGAATGTAATAAATATCTTTAAATTCTACATTTCTTAATAATTGAAATATATTTTATATTTTCGTACTCCACTAATTCGTTTGAATATACCTTTTTTTAATTCGAAAGTAGGAAGCATTTTTCATTCGAGTCTCAATTCTAAAAATAATGTCCAACAATAGAAAGCTTCTGCAGAAAGCCTTCTTGAGTATTCTTGTAAGAAAATGAATTTTAAAAGAAACTTAATGGATGAATGAAGAATAGCTAAAGTAATTCAATAACAAGAAAAGAGAAGAAGAAATTGAAGTCGAAATTAAATAAGCTGCATTCAATAGCTTAACAGGTCAAAACCCGAGAGAAAAATATAAAATAATGTTTTTTTCAAAAGGAGAAAAGGAGCGACCGAATGATAAAGAAAAATATATTATCACACAGACAACAACAAACTGAAGTGATGACTATAACAATGAAAAATAACAAATAAAAATTGTAAGCAGGTTTTTGCGACCACTGTTGACTCTTTTTATTAGAGCAAAAAACAAGTGCAGAAGAATAAGAGAATAAAAGAAAATGAAGAACAGATGCCAAAACTGTTCACGTAGAATCATTAAAAGCAAACAAAACCACATTTTCATTATCTTTTAAAATATAATTATGTTGTCTTGATTTCAATTCGTATAAAATTAATGCCCAAACAATTCAACAAGCATTTTAATATTTTTTTAGTATTCAAATTAAGAAGAATATAGATGAGATAAATTAAAGATTAAAAATATGATTTAGATAAGTATTGAGAAGAACTGATTGGCTCACCAACCGATAACTTTTATTAAAATGAGTGCCATGAATAAGTAAACATTAAATTATTTGAGAAATAAATATTTTTAGTGTATATTAAATGCCATTTAAGAGGGCTATTCATAATTTGCTAAGCAAATATATGAGTGTGCACCGGAAATAGTAAATGGCGTTTAATAGACTCTTATTCCCTTGAAATCAAAATTCATGAAATCGCTTTGAAGATAGTACGTGCTCGTTAAGAGAATTATACACGTATGAACGAATCGTCTTTTGCAGAATTACCGTTAACAATGAATATACCTATGCCTGTTTTAACAGAACTATACTAATGACAGTTTATGCTCTTTAACAGAATTTTAGCTGTGTGAATGGATCGCCGCAACCTTAGTTACAATGAAGATACTTGTATTAATATGCATGTATTAACATAACTATGCTAATAACAGTCAATGTTAATTAATAGAACGATACTGGTAGCAGAGATAAATTGAAGATGCATTTTTTTGTTTTGCAATAATATGTAAATAAATATATAAGGACTTGTATAAAATGTAATAAGGTGATTTAACAGCTTAACGTTATGTAAACAAACTAAACTTCTGTTAGCATATTCTATTGAAACGTCTAACAAATTTTAGGTAAATAGACGATGTGCATCTCCAATATTTTAAAGAGCTTCTACGAGCTTCTGTTCTCTCCTATTCCTACTCCTACGACATTTGGTCGTATAGGCTAACTTGATTTATACAAACCTAAAGTTATGCAAGAGATAATATACATCAATATTTTATCAGTCCCTCCTCCTTCACGTGGGGAAATTATTTTTGGTATTAACATAAATCGTGTGAGTAAATCGCATGGTAAGTTACCGTAGCTCATGGAAATATTACATAAATTCTATTAGTAATTCGGACAACAATGTCAGTGTGTTTTGTATTGTAGAGCGGATGCAGTAGATGTCCACCTTTTAACTGAAATATTTCGAAGTTATCTATCACCGAATGCTTTACAATTCTCACTCTGAATAACGCAGTTGAAAAGCTTTGATTTTAGGAAAAGGAAACAAGGAATAAAGAAGGAGGAGGAATAAACTGAAGAACTTAAGTAAGAAGGAAGAAAAGAGTTTTTTTCTATAGTTAATAATTTTTATCACAAGAATTTTCTAACATTTCATTTTGGCCCTCTGAAAATTAATTTCTTAAAAAAACTTCAAAAAAATGAAATTGCTGGTAGATTTCAAGTTCTGTAAACACAAAACCTAACCAAACGCACGCGAACAATCTTCCAGTAAGTTTGCCTTTTATCGGAATAACATGAAAAGGCGATAATGAATCAACACATTAGAAATGCTGACGGTTGGATTTATTTTCGTTTAGAACATTTTATTATTTTCTCTAATTAATTTTCCACTTTCGTTTGCTTCTTATCATCTTTTTGTTGTTCTCTCTTTTGATCATTGACAAAAGTGTTACCGAAACTTTTACAATTTAACAAGTGTTTAATATCTTTTCTTGGTAAAGATTTCGTAAAATTTGGGGGAAATCCTATAAGTTGTGGAATTGTTTACTTCCACAAATAGTTTCTAAAACTTCTACAATTTCTAACTTTTCGTAATGATTTTTTTATTGTTTAAGTGTTTGTTTTCTTCTTGTCCTTACTTGCTCTTTGTTTTTGTCATACTTCAGGTATTTCTTAGTTTTTGTTTTATCCGACGGCAGACCAAAATATTATCTAGAGCCTGGTATTTTATGAGAAAACCAATGTTATGGACTCCTCGTGCGTGTGTGTTTGTGTATCTATCTTACTCCTTCTCTCTCTTTCTCTCTCTCCGTGTGCATCTCCGTGCCGTCCGTGTCCTTGCATTTATTTGTTAGTGTGTCTATTTGCTGACCGCTACTCGTGTCTTTGAAACAAAAACAATTGACTGCAATTTTGTTTTGTGCATTGATGAAAAATTACGAATTCCGGCTCTATTTATTTTCGAGTTTCTTTTTTTATCGGCTCTATGCACAGATTCTTTTAAAGTCTTTGAGGACTTTTCCATTTTTTTTTGAAAACCTTCGTAATAAAATGCTTTACAAGAACGTAAGAAATTATTGAAGAGAGAAATATTGAAAATATTGAAAATTATTTCATTCAACATTAGAAAGTATAAGTTTAAAAGTTAAGTAAAATCTTTTTTCATAATCCGGATAGGAATAGCTGAATATCTGCTATTTCGCATTCTTAGATCTGATTAGGCAAATTTCCTTGACAAAACCAAAGTGATTTGGTATTAAATTAAAATTTGAAAATAATTTGTATAAAAATAAAAACAGTTAAATAAAAATGTTATACAAATAAATATCAAGTTTATTCAAAACAATCGGGTAAGTGTGGTCATACACGATGCGCAGACATCAAGCTTATCTACTTATAAAAAACCTCGGAGCTTTTTATATGAGCCGGTACAAAACTTAGATACTTTTTCTAAAAGCCTAACATGGCGTGTTCTAACTATGAAACAATGATTATAACGTATTCATGCGTTTGTGAGAGTAAATTAGGAAGAATTTGTGTGTGAATTTTTTAAAAAATATACATTTATAAAAATAAACTGTTTTTAGTGAAAGTGTTATGTTTACGTTTTTTTCGAGCACTAATTCAAAGTGTTCCTCAGTTGAGCAAACGTTCTCTGACTACGGGTTTTTCTCTTCTTTTATTTATTCTTGTGGAAAGAAAAACGATATAGTTATTCATAGTTGTGATACTTCTTTATGAATAAATGTAGAAGTGAATGTGTCTGATTGTGCGTATGTGTAAAATTGTTTGAATGCTTGCATGCATTTTTAAAACGACGTGTAAGAAACGTTCATCAGAATTACAAGCAGGCAATTGTAGATTTTTTGTTTCCTTCAACGTTCTTTGTATCTATTTTCTGTTTTAATTTTTGTAGTAGAGTTCTGGTGCTGACATAGTGGTAGTGTTAATGGAAGGGGGGAGGATTGATAGCAATATTGGAGGTAGTGGTGATGTTAGAGATAAAGCTAGTGGTGGAAGTAGCGCCAACAGTAATTCTAATCTCACTTTTAATACATTCTAGAGTTTCTTTTTTCAACGCTTTCTTTTCCTCAACTCCAGATTAAAACGTGATACACCAGACAGGACGTGTTCATTCGTCATGAAAATCAAGTGAAAATAGTTTGAGAGGAGGAGAGTGAACCAATTTATGTCTTTTGGATTTTCTGTTGAATGCTTTATAAGCTCTAGAGCTCACGAGCCAGCTGCAGATTGTATCTGTAAATGGTTGCTTGTTTTGTATTTGAATATGAATTACCATAAAAGGGTTTATGTGAGAGTGGTAGAGAGGCAAACGGAAAGATTAGGTCTAAAAAAGAGTGACAAATAAAACAATTTTTTTAATGCTAATTCCAATGTAATTTTTAAAATACAATTGTAATTTAATTTTTGTGGGGTAATAATTTCTTTTCACCCTTAATTTCTTAATTTCTAGATTTTTTATTTGTTCATGTTTTATGCCTCCACTTATTTTATTATTTGAGGAATTTTCGTATAAATCCGTTTCCTTTAATTTTCAATTTTTTCCATATTTTTTTAATGATATTCTTTTCATTTTCCGAGAGGATAAATGGGTAGGAATATTTGAAACGATTTTTGTCATCCTAGTCAAAGTTGGTTTGATTTGGTTTGTAGATCGTATTTGCCGATGTTTTGCAACAGTCAGTGTCTTTTTTCATTCTCAAAAAATCGTTTATTTTCATAATACGAATATTTTATCTATGAATATTTTATTTTATATTGATAAAATATTATATTATAATTTAATTTTGCTTCTTTTATTATTATTTAATTGATTTGATTCATCAGCTTTGTATTGTGTATAATGTACAACATTTTTTTAATGAATACTTTAAAAATTGTGTGAATTTTTGCAAATTTTTTAATAGATTTATTTATTATTACTTTAATTATTGTTTTTTTTCAATTATCTGCTTCTTACGATTTATTTACTTTTATTACTTTTTCTTTCATTTTCTACATTCCAAATTATTCATATCTAATTAAATTTCTTCACAATTTTGTCATAGAATTTCTTCTAATTAAAAATTTGAATTAATTACTTCGGTGTAAAAATAAAATGAAAGCTTATGTATGAAATGTTTGAAAGCGTTTATATAATAATTGTAATTTTTATTTGTCCCCATTGGCTATAACGAATTTGAAATTTGTCACATTATTAGTAAAGAACAGTCATGTACTGAATAAATAAACTCCCCTCGTTTCCATTAGATTAATTTCTTTTTTAAAGACTTAATCAAAGGACTGAAATAAATACTAAGCTGTCAGCCATATATTTCCATTCAGAGTAATTAAAACAAAAATCTCTGACAAGAATTTTTATATGGCGAGACTAGTTAAGCGTCGCGTGACTCATCAATTTAACTGTATCTTCAATTTGACAATAATAATTTATTTAAAGAGCCCAAACGATTAAATACAACTATTTAAGGAGGAATTACCAAAAAAGAATTAATTAAAAAGCTAAATAAAATATAATAAAATATAATAAAATAAAATATAATAAATAGGATTTAATACAATAAAATAAAATCTCTTCCATACCTTTTCAAATTCAAATTGGGAGTAAACAATTTCGAGGCCAGTGACGTGGTTTATACATTGATCAAATTTTATTAAAAACTTACCACAAATTTCGAAATCTTGAAATAGCAGATTTGAGAAACTTAAGAATTATTTAGAAATTTGCAGCATTCATTATACTTTATCCAGTTTTTATTAAAATCGGCCGGATGTTTACAAATTTTGAAATTAATTTCAATTCTTGAAAAAGCACACCCAATTATTTAGAAACTTTCAAATAAGTCTCAAATTTTAAGTTCAAATCGAATTAAATTTCAATCAATCTGAAGATGAAAACGCACAGAAAACCCTACCCTTGAAAAGTTTTACATGGTCTACCACGGCGTATGATTTTGCTATTCCGTTAATTCCTCTGTTAAAAATTTTCAATAATTTTTTTCAAGTTTCGTTCGAATTTCTAATTGTTTCGAAAAATCTCTGCATCCTTTATTTTCTCTTGTATTTTTTCTTGATAATTGCATTCCTGCAACATTAGTCTTTTTTATTTCTCGATGGGTTTAATTGGCGAAGTGTTTTAAGTCCAGACTAGACTTGATTTTAACTTCAGTAGTAAATTATTTCAGGCTTTTATTCCCTTTCTTTCTTTTTCTTCCCCTCCATCTTTACCTCTCTTTTCCTCCCTTCCACACCTCCCCCCTCCCTTATATTTTTCCATTCCTTTCGCTTGATTACATTTCCTTTAATCCTTTCCTATTAAAGATTAGAGAAAACGATAAAGCTATTTGGCGATGTTAGCAAACCACCCAAATGAAAATTTGCAATAAATGTAAATATTTACCCAGAAATGAAAATGTTGGAAACTCGTGCAAGAGCGAAAGAGAAAGCACGAGGCCATTAGCATTTAGTTAGTCTGCATGAATACAAATTGCGCTATTTGCACGAAGAACTAAAGTTCCATTATTTTAAATTAATAAGTTTTGATTAAATTTAATTTTTCAATTTTTAATTTTAATCCATTTCAAAATGAACATTTTTGCTTTTGTTGCTTCCGATGTCTTTTATTATTTCAGTATTCATTCAGTATTCTTTCATATGATTCCTTATTATTCATCATTGCCACCCTATAATTGACAATGACAATATTCAGTTTCAAAGATATCCCTTGTTAAATCCATTTGGTTGACCCCAAAGCAAAAAGCGCGAGATTTGCTGCATATATCTTAAAAAAACTCGGGTATAAGTCCAACGAATCAAAGTATTACTCGGGTTTTATCATTATAACTGCAAAAGTAAGCAAGAGACTAGATAGCACACCAACCGCAGGGTACCTTAGATGAAGCAGGCTTCGTATACTATAACATCAATCAATAGACTTTTTAGTGCCGCTGCTTTTAATTATTATCATAATTAAGTCGTTTCCTCAAAAGCATTCTTGTGATGATAATCCTAAGAATACTAACAATCTTAAGCATCTTAGGCAGAATTTTTAAACAATAAGTAGTTGGTTTTATTGTAAACAGATAAAGGGCCTGAACCAGGAAAAACTTCTTGTTGGGAGATATTCTCCTCTCTTAAACTTTTGTATTATTTGGCATAAACGCAAGGTATATGATAGGATATTGAATTGGATCAATCAAGCGTGCCCTCTGAGGGAGAGGGCACGCTTGATTCTGACACCCAACTTTTTCGAATAATTCCAATCGATGGCGATAACTGTTCAAAAAATTGTAAAAAGTCTAATCAAAGAATTTGCTATAATTTCAATTTTTAAGTAAAACTGTTTAAAATTATTTTTTGTGTTAAATAATTGAACCTTTGGCTAACTTTGAACCAATTTTCCACATAAAATTTTTTATGGTTTTAACCCGCAACAAATAAAAGTCTTTCACGGACCGCGTTACCAGCGTTGTAAAGCGAATTCTTGAATCAGCGAGTAAAAGATAAAGACTTCAGAAAAAATATATTAGAGAAAATTAGTTACGAACTAACCGTCATTAGGATAGTTCCATATTACGAGACGGATGTGCGTCGGTTCCTACAAGCTGAAGTTGCTGCAAATATTTCAAGAATGTTTCAACTCGAGATTACAAAACTTTGTTGATACGATTGACATATTATTGGTTAGCCTTTCAATTCGTTCAATTTTGAAAATTAAATTTCGAATTAAATTTCGATGTTTCAGCGCTCCCAAAGTAATATTTGAGTTTTCGTATGAAATTGAACACAAACCAAGGGCAAATAATTTCGCTCAAATTTAGTAAATATAATCCAAAGTCTTTTAAATCCATATCGCAATAAGGCATTTCTCCTATTTCGGATTTCAAATACGAGTCTGTAAACAGTCCGAAATCAGAAAGAAAGAATTTATTGCACTCCCGATATAAATGGTCCATATTTTGGATGCCCAAAAACACTTCAAAATGTTAAGCGATTTATGTCAAAGCTTTTGCAAAATATGCAATCTGGCAAAATCTGGCAAAAAAGTTCATACGGTTTAAATAATAGAAAACTTGTATTCATGAAAAGTTTGACGCTTTCGTCAGTTGCTTCACAGTTTATAGATTTCTAAAAATGCACGAATTTCATTGCCAAACTATTATTTGAAATATATCATCGATTATAAGTTGCAAGTAATTATAAGTAAAAGTTATTTAATTTCATTGTAATTCTTACACCATCGCGCTTTATTTTCAAACGTTCATAATAGATAACTGGACCCCTGCACCACCAAGTGAACTGTTAACAAGCAATTTTTTAGAGCCTGTTGAATTCACGCACACCATCTGTGTGATGTTGTCCGTTGTTATTTTTGCTTGTAGCGCGTTTACTAGAGAGTATAGTGTTATGAAATATGAGCAGTTCTAATTGATTTTATTGAAAACGTATTGCTTAATTTCTATTTATATACAATTTGAAACAACGTAAACAATTGTGGTGGGTGGGTTTTACTTTAAACAAAGCAAGGCTCCTAAATTTATGTAAAATATATAATTTTTAAAATCCTACAGGGAAGTATAGATATTTTTAAATTATAATTAGTTTGAAATATCAAGCCACCATAAAATTCGTTATAGTGAAATAGTTTTGCCTGAATTTTGTTTTATACCAGAACAATCTCTCGAAATTTGGTTTTAACGTTTATAAAGAGTTACAATTCTGCTCGTCCTGATTCTGTCAGTTCTAAGATCCCAGACGTTCTAATTGCCTAAGTGTCTGATTTAATTGTAGATATGTTTGTGCTATCTTTCATCGTTTAAAAATGAAATTCCTTTTGAAGATCATCAAATTTTTATCCCTCTCAGTTTCATCTCTTTCCCTCCCTCCCGTCATCCTTTCTCTCATGTGATCATTTCGTTTTCAAAATTTTATTTTTTTTAGGAGGAATCATGATGTTTATCTTCAAGTCAAATTCAGTGCAATCAAGAAAAACGGGACCAGACAATACAAAACAAGAA